>JASDQU010305689.1:0-26508 GCA_032191745.1 Picea mariana | reverse complement strand
CATTTTGTCATCCTCCGCCTGAGTTCTCCAGGATCTGGGGCGTCTGAACCATTTTTCCTATGCGTCTGCCTCTTCATACCCACGCAAAATGAAGGAAACCCTCACGGGAAGATTGTTCGCTATCCATTTTCCATTCTCCGTGAATTATTTTGAGCTTTGGTATCGACCTTTGCATAACCTCACACATCTCTGAAAACAGACAACCGTGAAGCCAACCCGTGTTGTTTTATTGTGAAGACGAAACATCCTGGATATGGCCTGAACTGTGTTGTGTCTTAGTGTGGTCTGTTGCCGTTTTTGGATGTCCATACCCAAATTCTTGTTGTTGCTGTCACCTGTGAGTTAACTGAATTTCTATTGTTGTTGTTGTTATCCTCACCTTGTGGGAATTGAAGTGGAAGCTGGTGGAAGAGTCAGGTGGTTAGGCCCATGGTTGAAGAGGCAAGCTATCAGGCCTGTGAGTAGCTCTTTCCAAATGAAGGGTCTGTTGGGAAGTGGTTTTCTCCTAGAGAGAGTCTAGCACCAGCTATGGAGCTCTGAGACTTCCTGATCCGGCCTGTTGCCAAGGCCCAGAGAGGGAGGTGAAGCACTGATGAACTGTGCTTGTGAAGGTGTATACTCCCGGGCGGAACATACATGTGGGGAATGAGAGTCCGTGAGTAGTGGGCGTAAGAAGGCATCCTGGGAAGAATCCTTTCAGTTATTTTGTGCAGTTTCCCTGTAACCTCAGCCTAGTTTAAGATTCCCTTACCTTGGGTGGAGCTTGGTCCTAGCTCGGGGGTGACCCACTGCTGAGAGTGATAAGCAGCATGGTCTAAGGCTGGGAGGTTCGTGGAAGGTCTGTACCTGGTAGGTGGAGTTACTACAGCTTCAAATATAAGTATTAATGTTGTACTTAATTTATATGTGATGTTAGTCTGTGATACTTACTATATTATCATGCATTTCGTTGTGATGATGCTTACTGTTGATTTCATTAATTCTGTATGATGGCAATGATTATATGTTACTCTGTTAAGGCATTTAACTTCATTTAAATGCATATTACATAAGTATGAGAATGTTGTTTCGCGCAGTAGCGTTTGCCCGACCAGTGGGAGGACGGCCGGGGATGTTACAGATGTCAAACAAATATCATGGCAAGAAAACATCAAAATAGAGGGATATATTTCATACTTTCAAAATTCTCAATCCAATAACCCATATTCTCTTCATGATTCAATATCTTTTGAGCAACTGATCAGTGAAAGAGATGTCAACTCTTATGAGAATGCATCTAATAATTCATCATAGATGATGAAATAGGTTCCTCTAGAGATCAAATTTTGATGAATGAAATTTCACTAGAAATTGACAATAACAATCTTGAAGGTTTTTGCTTGGAAGGAAATACAAACCATTCACAATCACGAAAAGGGAAAAAAAATCCAATGGGACATAGGGAGACAATTCCAATTAGAATGGGTCTCAAAATTTCCATTTATTGAACCAATACCTACAACAAACAAGAAAGAGGCTTCACGAGAATTTAGATGCATTATATGTAGTTGGAAACTTGGAAAGACAGTAAAATTGCAGATGAAGTTAGATACAATAGAGAAGCATGCAGGAAATGTGTATGATAAGGAAATTGTAAATGGCGAGGATAAATCTATTATTAGAGGGAAATCTTCTGAGGAATGTCGACATGTCAAATATGAAGATGAATATAATAAATACTTAATTAGTAAGAGAAAACTCAAGGCAAGTGGAGGAACCATCACATCTCTATTTAGAAAGACTGTGGAATAAAATTTGTTATCTAAGATGATGCAATTAAGCATTATATTTCACATCTTTTCTAGAGGTCGTCCTATGACAGATTATCCATATTACAAGAACTTTATATCTTTTCTTGAAGTATCATATTTTCCATCTTCTCATTGGTCAATAACGAGTGGTTGGGAATGGGAAAATATATAGCTCAAGTAGAAAATGATGATTTGAAAGAGAAGACTGCAAATGCTAGGTTTTTTTCATTGTCTTTGGATGAAGTTACATCTATTGATAATACTTCATGGATCTGCATAAAAATTTATATGGTTAATGATCATGTTAGGCATTCATATTTACTTGGGATTGATAAAGTGAGGGAGAATTCTACAGCTCAAAATATTTATGAACTTGTCATCAAGACTTTGAAGGAAAATGGTGGTATGGATCATTTAGTGACTGCAAAAAAGTTGGTATGTGTCGGCGTAGGATGGAGCAACAATCATGCAAGGGAAAATGAATGGCCTTTGTGTCAAACTACAACTATTAGCTTCACCATTTATGATTAGTATTCATTGTATGGCTATAGAATGAATCTTGCATTTAAAATAGTAGGCAAGTTTCCACTGGTTTCAAAAGTTGAAGATCTTGTACTTGAAACTCATGCATACTTTTGTCGTAGTCCCAAGCGATTTAAAGAGTTTCAACAATTTGTTGAGGGTGTTACAGATGAAAAAAAAACCACTAAAATATGTTGATACAATATGTATCTCATTAAATGGACCAGCTCAAATACTATTTAGTGAGTACCAATCCTTAGTAGGGGTGATGTATGAACACCGCTTCAGTGTAGACAAAGCTCAAGATCTTCTATTTCGATTAACTGATATAGAGACATTATTAACATTGGCTGGAATTCTTCCTATGCTTTATGAAATGAATGTCTTTGTGAAAATGTCTGAGTCATAAAATATATATTGCAGAATAAATACATACAAGAAAATTAACATGTCTTCAATTAGATAATTTGTATACAATGCTAGAGTCTTTCATAGGTCCAACATTTAAAGGTTGATCTACTATCATCGATATAGAAAACATTGAAAATTATTTGAAGTTTGATGGAAAATGAATACTATGTATGGAAATGAGAAGGTATATGGTTCCATTTCATTATGTTAGTTAGATGGGATGAATCACTGAAGAGTGCCATGTCTCAAGAGACCAATTCAACAATGTTGTGATTTCAGTGAAGCACACGTTGATAGAAATTTGAAAATCATTAGCATCAGAGATAAGGGAACGATTTCCCCGAGATGAATTATTGGAGGCCATGTCTGTGGTATACCCTCAATATTGGAACCTTGAACAAAATAGAGAGGCTAAAAGAGTTGGCATTTTAGAAAAATTAAAAATTTTAGTGCACCAATTTGGAAAGAATCTTAATGTATAAGGAGAAGAGATTGAAGGTATATTAGATTAATTAAAGTTGTATCAACAAGACAATCTCTTTGGTCAAACAATGTTAGATCAATATCATGTTTTGGAGAAACCTCTAGAACATGGTGCAATAACAAGATTATTGACTAAATTAGGTGAAAGCCAATACCTAGAAGAAAACATGTTAGAATATTTCAAATTAGTAGATTTATGTCAAACCATGATTTTGGGATCGGTGGAGGATGAGAGAATTTTTAGTGCACTATCATTCTTGAAGTCAAAGTTGAGGAAAAATCTTGATAAACATATGGTTTACTATTATATGTAACAAAGTATGACATAAACAATTTTCCATTCGATAGAGCACTAGCTCTTTGTCGATCAGATTGTGATAGAAGGGGAGAATACAACACAACAAATTCCTCTAATGAACTTGATATGGAAGATAATCTTTCAGAGGATCATAATAATAGTTCATATACATATTTTCCTATTCAGAATATAGAAAGTGAGGGTCGACATGTTGATGTGAACTAGGACATTAATATACCCCAAGATGCTATTTAAACCATTATACATGAGGGGACTCTTATTTTGACTTAGATGTTCCATTAATGATAGGTGTTGTAGAAATAATGAATGGAATGACACATGTGATGTGATTCTTATTAGTTTATTGACTTAATTGTTCCTCTATTTTTGGAGTACGTTGGAAAAAGGTAATTCTTTATGGGAGAAAGATTACCATCTGTAAATTTGAGATTGCATTTAAGGTAAAAATAGGTTCTCTATTTTGTATTAAACAGTGTAACATTGAAGCTACATTTATTTGATTGAAGCTATTTTAAGTTTGATGGTTTGATAGTTAACTAAGACATTCTTTTTTTTCTATCTGTGATAGGAAATGAAGCTGTTATTTGATGAAGTTGAGACCTATCTCTTCACATAGATAGTGTCCTAGTATTAAAGACTAAATAACTAATTAACAAGACTTTTGCTAAGCGAGAATGGACTCATTCAAGACTCAAGAACATGAAACTTCTTGGTTTTGTAACTTTGATATCTTGGAAAATTTTAATGGTTTGTTTTTTGTTTGCATTGGGACCATTTTTTCATCTTTGGAACTTTGGTTTTATTTTGATTAAAGATTGTGTTAGTCCCTTGAATGCTTCTAGTTCTCACTTGATGCTTCTAGTTCGTGGAAAAGTACTTTTATTTCCTTTCTATTTGTATAATGACTTAAAAATCTTTTCCATTTAGAATATATTATGTTTATTTATATTTTCTTTGAGAAGACATGTTGGTATTCATAAAAGTAATGAGCCACAAGTTGCTAAGAGAAGAGAAAAATGGTCTATGTACCGACCTACTAGATTCCTACACAGTCATCGTAGGACATCTATTGCCAATGAGACCAACATTCCTCTAATGCATTTATAATTTTAATTTCATCAATAAAATAACTTTACATGTATCCTCTCAATAAGAATGTTATGAAATGGTTTGTAATCTAGTCTGGTTATTTTAAAGGCAATCAAGCACAGTGTATGCATAAACATTGAGTCTTATGACACTAATTCATATGAAATCACCCAAGCTAATCAATACCTACTAAAACTCTGATAATTGCTGAGACTATTATATGTTTCCTTCTCATTGAACAAATCTAAATCTAATTGCTGAATTAATCCTTCACCACTAAACCACTCCTTGCAGAAAATAAACCACTTAGATGAAATGAATTAAAAGATCTATATTACTTTTGCAAGAATTTAAATCCTCTCAAAATATATACTCTATGATTGCATAGATAAAATTCACACTTCAAAGAAATTTAACTTCATTAAATCATAAATCCACAATCACACCTTCATCTAGATCTAGCTCAGAAATAATCAATAGAGAACTTAAATTTTAATCTATGATATCATTCAGTGAGATGGTTGAAGTGTAACAACAATACTAATCATCAAGGAATAATTGAACCATTTGGGAAATATTACACTTTCAAGATAACAAATTTTTACAACAACAATTGCAATTTATTCAACAACATCAATCGAAAAATAATTACTGCTTCAACAACATTAATCATACAGACTGCAGACAAAGGTAAAGTTGTTGACTTATCATGTGACATGCATAGTAAGAGAAAACTAACAATCGATGGAGGCCTCAGGCGAGCTCTGTGTGGAGGTGGGCCCTTGCCTCCAAACAAAGATTCCTGTAAAAAAACTAAAAAGAATTAATCACTAACATAAATTCAAATGAACATTGCCACTTCTTATTAAGAGATTAAATTGCCAGATACAATGTTTTTTTTTTTGTAAATAAACTAGATGAGAATCCTTCTATTCAACCAAGAAAAAAGTATAAAGTGATACATAGACTTGCTGATAGAAAAATACCCCCTAGGAGGAGAACATGGGAACATTGAAGGCTAACCTATGCTAAAAGAGAACCACAAGGAGTACATGGGCATAACAAGATGGAACAATACAAAGACAAGGATAAAGGGTCCGATCATTGTGTTTGTCGGAAATGATCCTTTCTACCTTTTTTATTATGAACATAAATCCAACCAGAGGAACTGATAGCCTCAGAAACCTTCGCCACCAAAGCCAGATGATCTAAGGAAATGCGAGAATCTTGTGTTGCGGAGGCTAAGGGTGCTTCCTTATCATTGTATGGATTTTTCGATTCATGAGGAAGTTTCTGAGTACCTGAGAGCGGGGTTGTGGCCGTGATCATGTCATTTGATTCATCCTTTTCGAGGGAGTGTGCAAAGGCTGAACTGTGGGATTCAGAGTCAAAATTTTTGAAGCTTCAGGATGTTGTGATGAAGCCAAAGGATGGTGTTTTGGGTCTGCGGTTGGCTTCTGCACATTTGTTGGAGACTACGATGGTTCTTTAGAAGGTTGAGTAGTTGAGGTGTCTTTGTGATGCTACTTGTTTTTAGATGAAGAGTTCGAGCGAATTTTTTGGTTTTTAGGGTCTTGCCAACCATTATCCCTTTTCTATGCTCCAGGGGATGAGAATGGGGTTGGGGATAAAGGAAAGGATGCCTAAAGGTGCCCTATTTGATGAGAAGAGAAAAACTTGAAGGAAATGCTCTCATAATCAATCAATTGCATGTAAGGATCATCNCCCATTCTCATCCCCTGGATGAGAATGGGGTTGGGGATAAAGGAAAGGATGCCTAAAGGTGCCCTATTTGATGAGAAGAGAAAAACTTGAAGGAAATGCTCTCATAATCAATCAATTGCATGTAAGGATCATCCTCAGTCCAATCTATAAGAATCCTATCTGGTATTCGTTGACTGAGCTCTATTTCAATGCATATGTAGGCGAAGGTGACGAAGCCTTTCGTTATACAGTCTGTGTTAATCTTGATAAACCTACCCAACACATTTCCCAGGGTAGGTAAAAACACTGGAGTATAAAAATGAAAAGGTAAATTGGGGAGTCTTACCCAGACCGATGTAGTCTTAGCAGTCATAATCAACGGTTTGAAATCAAGGAACCATCTCTACATGGAAAGACCAAATATGCCCCATAACTATGGACCTTACTCCAACACGCGTTAGCAGTTTGCCTCTGTGGAAAAGTTAATAATGAAGAACCCTTTGGAGCAAAAGAATAGATCGTGACCTGATGAACATGTCTTATTTACCCATTCTCTTAGCACAGAAGTTGATGGCCATAGTCTGTTGAAACGACAGATGAGGGATTTGTGATGGTAGATAAATGTGGAGCCATAGACATGGGAATCTTTGATCTCTATTGTTGGAGGTTCTATGGACTTCTCCACAAAGAAGGCAGAGACAAAAAGCTCCTTTGCTCTGAAATTTTCGACCTTGGACCCCAAAGGAGCAAAAATCTTTGTTTTCATGACGTGCTTGTAAGAGCATGGTTGAGTGGAGGATGGAGCTCCTCCACACAGATGTGAAATGAGAGAAATGGTTGCATTATTTAGATTCCCATAACCCCGCAACATAGAACCATCCACAAGCTTCCGACCTTCAAAGATGAGTCGTTGAAATCAAGGCAGAATACTTGTCACTAGGTGGATTTGGACTTTGAGCTAAAAAACAGAGTGTGACTCATGAGCATGAAAACATAGAACAGAACCAACAATGGTATTTACAAAAAGGGGAAAGCCTTCATCGGTCTTGGAGAAATATGCAACCCAATGAGGGAAGGCCATTCATTTTCAAACATTTCTATGCCGGTTGATGGTGGGTTTCTTTCGATCCCTGCAAACCATCGTTTTTTCCTGACCTTCCCCGCCCTACAGAAACCCTAGCTTGATTCATGTTTCTTGATTCAATAATGCACCGATTCTAATAGGTGAAGAATGATTAGGTAGAAGTGTTGGTGTCCGAACTCTCCTTGCCGATGAAGTTGGGATTTTCTTGGGCGACGCAGGGATGTTGAATGTGCCCATAACTGTATCATTTGCAGTTCTAATCAAAGGGGAAAAGGATTCATGCACTGTAGCTTCCAGATCTGCATCTTCTGACTTGGAGGCAGCATAGGCATTCCAATCTTCCATCAGAGAAGGAATTTTTTGTTGGTTGGTGCTACTGACTCCTCCCATAAACCACGCCTGCATCATCCTCTGCATCAATGGTATGAGACTGTTAGGGTTCACTGTCATGCTTTGCGCCCACAAATTCAAAATTTATTTGTTCCTAGTCACTGATCTGATCACTGTTAGTGTAAACTCCCCATATTTCCAGACACAATGTTAATTCTCCAGTGCTCAATGGAAAAACAAGGACTATCTCCCTAGCGTAAACACTCTGTTCATCTTTTAAACGACGCCCTATTCTCAAAATAGAATGAAACTAATAGTAGTTCAAATAGTCTTGAGAATCTTTTGATTCTCAAGAGGTTCATAACTTCTTAAAACATATACTGTTAAGATTACAATAACAAAAATTAGAAACTTAGAAATTGATGCTCCAATTTTTATCCAATGATGTGGCAAGATGCACGATTCCCTAGATAAGTTGTACTAATTCCAGAAGATTTCCCTCTGCTAGCTGGATATGTTATATCCACAAGGAGATTCAATCAGTGGTGCCATAGTATTCTTAGTGCGTGTTTCATCCAAGTGTTTCAACACCAACATATTTGCAGACTGCATTCATTCTTATTAATTCATCTGTAATTACCCAAATTAGGATTCAGGAAACATCATACTAGTTTACAAGTAAACTATGAATTAACATAACACAATGAATAATGAATTGTACCTGCTCCATGGACCAATATTGATGTTCTCATAGGGAATGTAAACAATAGGGTCCAAGGATGAATTAATACAAGAGAATGAGATGAAAATGGCATGGAAATGTAAAGGAAAAGGGACAATTTTAGCACCCAACATCTCCCCCCAACTGCACCAATGCATGTCCCCATGCAACTTCACTCACTCAGAATCAGAGTTCGATTCGGGGAATGAAATTTTCCAATGCAAATTAGAAATATTGTAGGGTGATGCAACATTATCTTCTAAATTCATGTAGCCCCTAGAATAAATCACTTCTACCCAATATTCCCTTTCAGTCTTCTTAGTCAATCTGTACTTATGTTGATACTTCTATGTTGGCATCCAAATAAGAGGGAAATGAAATTTCATCCCCAATCACTGTGGAACACAAGTCTTAATGCACTCCATATAGATAGGAACCTAAGACAGAGCATAGGTAAAATTATCATGACTGTAGGGATCCTTGGTCTTCAAGGCTAGAGAGGATGCTTCCCATCTAAATGTTCTACCTTCCAGTGCAAACAATTTATGACCATTAATTGTTTTAACAAAAGAATCTGTGACAAACCTTTGAAGGTCTATCACTTTTCTAGTTCTGTAAGATGAAGAGAGTAGATGCCAATGTATATTAAAAAAAATAATAGGAGTGTGCAGTTCACCCCTAATCCATAATGTTGCTTCTCCTTCATTCTTCTTGATTTTGTGGAAGGTATTCCACCATTTTTCCTGATTGTTCACAAAATAAGTGAAGGATCTCAGATGCACATCTCCTACATAGGGAACATGATTAAATTTTATATCCAATAGGCATGCCTGTTCATGCAAATAAATCTCAAACAAGAAATGCTGATCTAATAAATCACTCTGGGAGAAAATTTCTAAAAACTCAGAGGCACTAATAATTTTATAAGGCCTTCCTTCCTTAATAGATTTAATATTAAAAAGTGCTAACTGTTCATGAAGTAATACTGGGTATGAGGGAGAAGGGATTCTACATCTCAACAACTCTTTTGCTAACAAATAAATTTGATTTTTATCCTGTTGCAGAATCTGGCACTTAGCTTGCAACTTCTTCAACTCTCCCAATTCCTTCTTCATTTCTTCCCATTTAAATTTATGAGACGTAAAAAATTCATCGTATTTCTCCTTGACGTATTGTATTTCCTTTTTGTGGGATGACACGAGAATCATTACTTCTCCAAACATGGAAACCTATTTCTTCCATTTATCAATCTCTGCAAGCAAAAATATAGTATTATCTTATGTGTCCTGATGGTCAACTTCCTGTTAATCCTCATCACTGATTTCTAGAGAAATTTGATCTTGTGTCACTGGTTCTTGTGTAAAAATGACTTTATATTGCTGTGGTAATTCCTCTTCCTCATCCAATGGTTCTTTTGTGACAATGGATTCTTCTGTGACCTCATCAAATTGTTGATTTAAATTAGGTTCCGTTGGTTCTTGTGTAGTAGTGGTACTCTCTGGCTGGGCTATTTTAACAGTCTTAGCCATCAGTGGTTCTTGTTTTATAGTGAAAAATTCATGTATATCCTTATTAGACTATGTATTTAAATCAAGTACCACTGGTTCTTGTTTTACAATGGTTTTCTTAGGTGTTTCAACAATCTTCTTTTCTTCTTCCTTAGCCATTGGCTCTTGTGTGGAAGTGGCTTTATTTCTTTGTGCTGCCTCAGGTAGATCTTCCTATCTTCTGATTAGTCCCAAAGATGAGGGCTCAAGAAGGGTCACCTCATACCCAACCAATATATAAATATCCCCACACTTAGGACAAAAATATTTCTTAAATGTTTCCTGTGTTTCAACCTCCTCTGATGGCACAATTTGTCCTCCTAAAAGATGGGTTTCGTGCACTAATAAATCCAGATCATGAGGCAGAGGTCTTTGGGCTCCCTTTTATGCTTTTAACATTTCCAATTCCCCTGTAAGCTTATGAACTTCTCTTTTCAATTGATCATTCTCAAATAACAAGGCATGAATCCGACTTTTACCTATTTCAACAACATGTTCTTGTGTTTCGACAGCTCTTTGATTTAGGCTCAGGTTGTCAACTAGTTCTTGTGTTACAATAACAACTTCTTGTTGTTGTTAATCACCCATTGGTTCTTGTGTAACAATGGGTGAAAGAGGACACAACACAAGAATCTCAATTTCTTCCATTTTTCAGTTTAATTGCTTTTGCTGCGACAACAACCATGGTTCTTCTCCTTATACTTGGGAAAGTTTATGGAAATGCTGGCAATCGCCTCTTCCTCCTTAATAAATTTGGCACTGTTTGGGGAGGTTTCTATGAGAAAATTTCAATTTCGTAATCAGGGGAAACATGGGAAGAATCATCATGCAAAGCAAATGATTCTTCCTACAACTCAATTACATTCTCGCTTGGAATCACTATTTCAACCTCCAAAATCTGTTCTGGTGGAGTTTCTACCCTTTTAGGCGACGATGGCCTCTCTTGATCGAGACATAATTCCTTCACTGTATCTCCATAATGAATCTCTTTATCTGATTCTTCCCTCATTTCTTCCATGGGTTCTTCCACACTCATTTTTTTATTTTTATTTTTTTATTTATTTTTATCTGTATCCGCTCCTTCGTGTTCTGATGGTTCATTCTCCTCTTTCAACTGCTCATTTTTCTCTGCTATAATGGTAGGTGATTTTTCAGGGTTTTGGTGTAGATATTCCTCCACCTTCACTCCAAGATCTTTCATATGTACATATTATTCAATCAAAACTCTAGGGTTATCCCTCATTTATACATGACCACTGCCCTGTCCTATTTCTCCAAAAACATTATCTTGTCCCAACTCTTCATTAATTCCTTCTCTTTCCTCTCTTTCCCTATCTGAAATACTCCTGTCACTAATTCCTGCCTCCTCTTCTGATTCATTTCCATAATTTTCATCAATTTCTACTGCTCCCCTAGAAATTAATTGAGTCCATGTTTGGTTTTGTAGTTCCAAGGCTTTTAGCACTATAGTAGCGTGTGATAAAACCTTGGGGAAAACAAGATTGTCTTATGTAATGTGCCACATTATACAAATATTCTAACAAATTATAATGCATATTTATCAATGAGCCATGACGAAGGTGTGACAACAAAACAAAATCATATGTGTAAACAACTTTGAACCTACCTTCATATGTAATATATTTCTTCAAGAAAACAACAACCTGGTCCCAAGGTTGAGGTAAAGACTCTATTACTGTGCTACGTCCTCTAGGATGCACTTTCTCTCCTTTCTCCAAGAAATTGGTCTTTGCATTAGGAATGGATTTCCTTCATCCTAACCATTTTCTTCCAGTCGTGGGAAGCCTCGTAACAAAGGATATAACTGCCTCTGTTACAATAGTCTCCAAACATATAACATGTGAATGTGCTCCTATTAAATTCTAGGCAAATTATAGGAAAATATCACTGTCGAACCCATCCAACTGCTTGAAATATGATACCCACCCTGCGTCTTCAAATATTTTGTAGACTTTTGGGCACTGATGCAGAACGTCGGGGGGTTACTGGTTCATGATAGACTGCATATCTTCCCATGCTAAATGTTCTTCTATGTAATTAGCTATTACAATATTGCAAAGGAGTTTCATGTTCAAAATTCCCAACACAGACCCATGAGCTTTAGCATGCATGAGTGCGTAGGAACAATGGAAGGAGATTTGTTGGTATTCTTGGAAAGGTGGTGGTGATTCAAATTTCATGGGAAAAGTCAAACTAACAACCATGTTGATTGAACGTTTATGGTGACAGTTGGTTAATTTATTCAGGGATGATGGGATACCCCCCAACTGACGGTATTGGTCGTATGTTGTTGATGTGGAAGGGCGTGGAGCAATCATTATTTTACAATATCATGTCAATTTTCAAACACAATCACACTTGTAAGCCACATACATGAACTTCCAGGCACTTACTGATGACAATAAAAATATGAGGTGGAGATCATGTTTAGCTGTCTAATCAGTGTTATCGATACCTTCCATTATTAGATACTTATTACCGATGACCACAAATGAAAATGGTGGAGTAACTCTTCCAGCTGGACAAGGAGAGTCAATCGATGGGGCCATAGTCCTCTTCGTGTGTGTTTCAGCCACATGGTGTTTCAACACAATGTTTCATCACCAACATATCTACATTCATTCTTATTAATACTGCATAGTATTCTTTGTGCATGCAACATATTTCAGCCAGGTGTTTCAACATAGTGTTTCAGCACGGTGTTTCAACACCAACATATCTGCATTCATTCTTATTAATTCTGCATAGTCTTCTTCGTGCGTGTTTCAGCCAGGTGTTTCAAGAATCAACTAGGTGTTTCAGCATGATGTTTCATCACCAACATATCTACTTTCATTCTTATTAATTCTGCATAGTCTTCTTCGTGCGTGCAATGTGTTTCATCTAGAGGTTTCAACACCAACACATTTGCATTCATTCTTATTAATTCTGCATAGTCTTCTTCGTGCATGTTTTAGCCAAGTGTTTCAACACAATGTTTTAACACCAACATCAATTTGTATAAGATCATCAATCCTATGAAACACGTGGCATCAATTCCATGAAAGATTCTCCATTTTCTCCAAGACTCTAAAAATGTTTTATAATTATGTGAAAATTTGCCACAATTTCACAAGATTTTATAATTATGTGAAAGATTCACCCAAATTTTACAAGATTATATAATTTGGTGAAATATTCGCCAAAAAATTATATATACATATTATGTTATTGATAAAATATCCTTCACACTTTCCCATGTTTCATGGGGATTCTCCCATTTATTATACATATAAATTTAGGGAGGGTTCTTAAAATTTTCCCTGAACTCGAGGAGGAGGTTTAAAAGGATTACGATCCCATCTCTAATGTTCACGTTCCTATTTCCTTTCCCTTTCACCTGCTATTGAAATTGAGATATAACCATTTCCTCTGTGATTATGCTCCTCATGGAGACCATTCCTCCTTGAAGTGGATTTTATTTTTCCATCAATTAGCTTCGATGAAAGTGTGTTACTCTGGAGGGTTGTATCATCACCTCCGCATGACTAGTCGTCAACATTGTCTTTAGGCTCTTGTATACATGAATTTTCAAATGATCATGCGCCACTTTTATCATCTGTCCACGCTCGATTATCAATAATATGTATGGCCATTTCCATCATGTTTGTTATTGGTTTTCTTGCAACATAGGCATGAGATTGATTGGTCCGTCGAATAAAAAGTTCCCTTCGGTTTTTTCTTGGGGTGAACATGTTTTATTTTGGGGTGAACATGGCATCTACCTTTGGAGTACCAGGTATTTCTTCACTATCACTGAAAAATGATACCTTGGGACTATCCTTCTTGGAATTATATCTGCATGAATGCATGTAGATCCTTGACCTTTGAGTGACATGCCTTGGAGTCAACAACGATGTTTTCCTTACTTGAACAAGTTTTTCATTAACATGAAAAGTATATATTCCATATTGAATGGAAGGAGATCCCTGGATTTGGCCCATAGACATCTGAGGCAACATACCCGATATGTTAGAGGCAGACGTGAAATATTTAGTTAGAGTATGGAATAAGAAGGTTGCATGAGGATTGTTACTTCTAGACTGAATGTGATTTAAATCATGTGAAGTGGATGCATGTTACTTTACATTTCTTGGATGATGTGTAAGTATTCCATAAGGAAAGGGTCTAGGACTGGAATTTTCAGATATAGGAGTATGCTACTTGTCCAATGGCGTGAGGGTTCTTTCAAGGGGGATGATCTCCTCCCACCGTGACTTAAGGACAAGATCTAAATAGTGTGCTATTTTTTTCACCACATTTGAGTACCTTGCTTCTTCCAAGAATATCCAGAACACCGGGGCTTCCTTTGCAAGATCTGAATCTATGCTTAAATTTAGAACTAAAATTTGATAAAGGTGGCGGTCCATTCTATAAAATGATTTTATTTGCGTGCCAAAAATACATGCAATGATAAACATTGAAGAGTGAGTGTGGCAATGTAAGATGGTAGAAATCCAAAACAGAAAGTCTCGAGGAAAATTTCTGTCCTTCAAATCGATGGGATCCATGATCCTGCCCACTTCTCTGAAAACTTCCTTGGCATAATCAAACGAAGAGGGGTGCTGACGACAGAAAGAATGAAACTTCCCATCTACTACCCGAAACAAGTATATATACCCTCTGATTTGAGTCATTGACTTTCTCACTGAAGGTAGCTTTGTTGGTTGCTTCTGAAAAGCATCACCCCAATTATCTTTCTCTTCTTTGTCACCTTCTTCTGAGGAACCTGATTCCCTGCTTTTCTCATCGTCCCCATGATCAGAGCTTGAAATGGGTTGTGAATCATCCAGCAATGACTTTGCGACCTCGAAGGGAATCCATGGATAAGTGAGTCGACACAAGAGTGATGGTCGAAATTATTCTTTTTGTCTTGGCATAATGGAAAAACTGGTTCAATTTGCACCCGATTGAAGATGCATGTTAGATGGTACCTGTGGCCGCATCAAAGGTCACATACCACTTGGTCCAATAGGAATTCATGTTCGCAAAATATGCTCCTCTGGATTAAAATCCTTGGTCCATTTGATTATTGAGACGCTCCTCTGGATTAAAATCCTTCTCTGCATTGATTACGCAAGGCAACCACAATAGCTGGTCAGATACTTGTTGTGACCACCTGAATAATGGGAATTGATAAAGTAAAATTTGACATTATTCGCCGAGTTCTCTCATTTCCGAATCTGAGTCAAGAAGGATGTCCCATCTAAGCAAAAGGTTGAAATCAGTCTAAGAGTCTAAGAATTTATTTTTTTCTCGTTCCTCGTGTTCAAGGGACATGGATGCTTCATATTCTTCATGGTTTGGGCATGCAACATAACTTTGTTGGGTCAATCTTTCCCGATATTCAACGTATTTCTCTTGTTCATCTGGAGCAAGGAAGGGAGGGTTGTAACGACCCGACAATTACGACACAACAACGACTACAACACAAATCATTCTAACTAAGTTCCAGAACTGTGCACCCTTTGATTCGTAGAAGGGCGTAACTACGGATCAAAGGGTGCACTCGACACAGAATTCTTGAAACGCCTCAAGGAAACTAAGAACAACTACCCAGAGGGATCACTGAAAGGAAATCCAACGAAGGCATTGGAGATAGAAGGACGCCCCCAGATAAAGGCTCACTACAAGAGAACGGGAAATTGTGTGCATGTTGGAGAACTACCTCAGAATTCTACTACCTTGAAGATCCTCTCAGAGACAACGAAATACCAAGAAATTCAACAACATCATAAGATCATTCCTGTACTGCGTCACTGACATTGATTCGAAAAGCAACAAGACCTCCTATTTAGGGAATCCTGATCATAGAGATAAGCATAGAATTTAAACTCGTCGTCGTCTAGATTGTCCGTAATCAGCCTTCAGATTTCACAACTTTAAGCCTTACTACCATCACTCACTAGTATTTTAAGTACCATAATCCATGCAGGTTTTGAGATGTTCTCCATCAGGGGCATATCAAGCAAGGTTCTAAATACGATTTCTATAAGAACACGCAATTTTGTAGGGATGCCTGGCTAGAATTTAATGTGTTGATTTTTCCCAGAAAACAAAAACCCTCTTTTGTTCCTCGCCCTTGACCCACTAATCCTAACCCCCATGTCACTCCCCTCAAGGTCCATAAATTAACTAGGGCTGAAATGGTTGAACATCAATTGAAGAGTTTTTGCTATAATTGTGATGAAAAATATTTTCTGGGGCACAAGTGTAAGGAGCAAAAACTTTTTATGACCATTTTCGAAGATGTTCATGAAGAAGATGTGACAGTTCCACTTGTTGAAGATCTCTTCCTTCTCGATGCTACCCCAAAGCCCGCTGACTCACTTGAAGTTGAACCACTCATTTCCTTGCATGCTCTCAGTAGCTTCTATGCTCCCCAAACTCTCAAGCTCATTGGCTATATTAAGAATAGGAAGGTCATCATCCTGGTTGATAGTGGTAGCACTCACAATTTTATCCATCGTCACATTGCCCAGGAAACCAATTGTTATATTCGTGCTATCAATAATTTTCAAATCATGATAGCCAATGGTGGGTCCATGAAATGTGGTGGGCATTGTGAAAATGAACGTCTTCAAATTGGACATTACCACCTGAAATCTCATATGTTTTCCATCGAAATGGACGGGTGTGACATTGTGATAGGTGTTGAATGGTTACACACTTTGGGTTCCATTCTTATGAATTTTAAGGAATTAACCATGAAATTCCAACATGAGGGACAAAGGTATCACTTCCAAGGTCTCATAGTTGGTTCTCCTAAGATCATCAGTTCCCATCTCATGGAAAAACTCCTCAAGAAAGGCCACTCCGGTATTATTTCTCAACTCCATTCTATTCATGCGGTTGAGACACCCTCTGTGCATCCTTACCTCCAAGCTATTCTCTCCAAACACCAAGCTGTTTTTTCCACTCCTCAGGGACTTCCGCCTTCTCATGGTGTTCATGATCATTCCATATCCCTTGTTCTTGGAAGTGTCCCCCCCAATGTTAATTCTTATCATCATCCCTTTTCCCAAAAGAATGAAATTGAGAAACTCATGCAAGAATTTCTCCAAGTGGGTGTTATCCCTCCTAGTACCAGCCCTTATTATTCTCCCGTGGTCATGGTACTTAAGAAAGAAGGTACTTGGCGCATGTGTCCTGACTTCCGTGCCCTCAATAAACTAACCATCAAAGACAAGTTTCCCATACCTATCATTGATGATCTCTTGGATGAGTTGAGTGGTGCTCAGTATTTCACCAAACTTGATTTGCATTCTGGCTACCACCAGATCCGTATGCAAGATGTTGACATCCCAAAGTCTGCTTTTCGAACTCATGAGGGTCACTATGAGTTCTTGGTCATGCCCTTTAGTCTGTGTAATTCCCCCTCCACTTTCCAAAGCCTCATGAATCATGTCTTCTGTCGTTTTCTCCGTCATTTTGTCTTAGTTTTCTTTGATGATATTCTCATCTACAATAAAACTTGGCAATCCCATCTTGCCCATGTGGAAGAAGTTCTTCATCTACTCTCTCAACATCAACTTTTCTCAAACACTCTAAATGTTCCTTTGGCGGCTTAGAAGTTGAGTACTTGGGTCATATTGTTGGCAAGGATGGTGTTTGGGTGGATCCTAAGAAGATTGAAGCCATGCAGGATTGGCCTCGCCCCAAGACTATTAAAATATTGTGTGGTTTTCTTGGTTTAATCAGTTATTATCGAAAGTTTGTTTATAATTATGGAAATATTGCAGCACCTCTCAATGTTATACTTAAAAATAATTCTTTCACTTGGACTCTCGCAGCTGATCAGACCTTTCAAGCCTTGAAGGCGACTATGTGCACTGCTTTGGTCTTGGCCCTTCCCGATTTCACAAAGACCTTTGTCCTTAAATGTGATTCCTTTGCGAGAGGAATTGGAGTAGTCCTTATACAAGAGGGTAGACCTTTGGCCTTTACCAACAAACAATTTTCAGAGCACCATTTGGACCAATCAATCTATGAAAAGGAAATGTTGGATATTCTTCATGCAATATATCTCTGGCACCCTTATCTCTTGGGACAACGCTTCCAAATTAAGATAGATAATCAAAGCCTCAAGTATTTTCTGGAGCAACGACCTTCCTCTCCAGAGTAGAAAAAATGGGTAACTAAGATATTTGGATATGATTATGAGATCATTTACAAGAAAGACAAAGAAAATGTGGTTGTTGATGCTCTTTCTTAAAAATATGAATCTGAAGGGTCCCTTTTCTCCCTATCCTTCATTGTCCTAGATTGGCTCCAAGTTGTTCACCAAGAATGGCTACAAGATCCTAAAATTTCTCATCTAATCCAACAGTTGCAAGACAATTCTCCAGTGTCCCCAGGGTACTCTTGACACAATGATGAGCTTCGCTACAAAGATCATTTGTATTTAAGTAAACAATCACAACTTAAATCCACGGTGCTTTCTGAGCTTCATGCTACTCCCACAGCAAGCCACTCAGGGTTTACCAAAATCTATGACAAGGTCAAACGCTATTTTTTCTGGGATAGTATGAAAAAGGATGTTCACACTTTTGTGGAATAATGTGATGTTTGTCAACGTAACAAGGGAGAAACAATCAAAGCCCCTGGCACACTCCAACCGCTTCCGATTCCACCCGCTATTTGGAGGGACATCTCGATGGATTTCATTGTGGGATTACCTAAATCAGGCAATAAGTTAGTTCTCATGGTGGTAGTTGATCTTCTTTCTAAGTATGCTCATTGTTGTGCTCTTCAACATCCATTTACTGCATCCACTGTGGTTCAACTTTTCATGGATCATGTCTTTAAGCTTCATGGCATGCCTCATTCTATTGTTTATGATCGAGGCCTCACTTTCACCAACGATTTTTGGCAAGAATTATTCAGGTTATAGGGCACCCAATTGCATCTCAACACCGCCTATCATCCCTAGACTAATGATCGAACTGAAGTTGTCAACAAGTGTTTGGAGACTTATTTGAGGTGTTTCGCCTCTAAAAGAAAAAATTAATGGGCTCAATGGTAATCATTAGTTGAATGGTGGTACAACAATTCTTACCATACAACTACTCACATGACTATTTTTGAAGTAGTATATGGACAACAACCACCTTCCTTTCTCTCCTACATTCCAGGTGTTTCAAAGGTTCAAGCGGTTGACCAAATGCTTACAGTTCGAGAGGCTATTATCCGTACCCTCAAAGAGAATTTGGTTGTGGCCTAGAATCGCATGAAGAAACAAGTCAATCAAGGTCACTGAGAATGTCAATTTGTTGAAGGTGACAAGGTATTTCTTCGTCTACAACCTTATAAACAAAATTCACTCCAGGCTAAACATTGTCAGAAACTAGTGCCCAAATTTTATGGTACTTACACAATTCTAAATCACGTGGGACAGGTGGCCTATCCGTTAACTTTTCCTAGTTCTTCCAAGCTCCATCCTGTTTTTCATGTCTCCTTCTTAAAAAAGGTGATTGGAACTAAGTGCCAAACTCAAACCAACCTTCCTGAGTTGGATGAAGAAGGATCCATATGGTTGCAACCAAAAATAGTTTTGGACCAGCGTGAGCGTCGTCTTCATCAGTGAACCATCAAGGAAGTGTTAGTTCAATAGAAAGATACAACTCCAATCGATGCCACCTGGGATCCAGCTAGCATTCTGCAACAATTTCCTCATCTCAAGCCTTGAGGACAAGACTGATTTTAAGGGGGAGGTCATGTTACAAACCTAACCTACCTATCCCCTCAAGTGGGTAGAATAATATATTTCTATGCAATAAATGTCAATATTAATAAGGCCTAGCAATAAGGAGGAATAAGTTAATTGTAAGAAGACCTAATAGAAGCTTTTGCTTCTAGAAGGATCTTCCTCTAGATTGTTCTTTGGGATAGATAGATCTAGTATAAATAAGAGCAGAGGGTATGATAAGTTTTGTCTTGGAAACTGATTATAATAGAGCTTTGCTCTGCTGAAGGTTTCCCCCTCAAAGAGGCAAGTGAACATTGTTTCATATCAATAAAGGTATAATTATGGTGTTGTGGTTCCATATAATTTGTTGTTCCACAATTATCTCTACAATATTTCAGTATTATGTTGCTATCTCAATGATATTCTCTGCATTATTTCTCTATTATGCTAATATAACAGATCTGGTACCTTACATTTGTTCTTGGTGGCATTATATCATTCAGGAGATCGAATGGTTTATCTACAGAGGGCTTAAGGATATCTAGGTTGATATGTATACATGTGTTTCCTAATGCGCTACCACTCGAAGGGGTAGCAACAAGGGTTACAAGAGTGGTCAACAATGTGTGCTTAAGTACCACTTGTAGTTCCTGTGTGTATGAGTCCCCGACCACGAGTTTATGCACAGAATGACATATCTTTGTAGCTTAAAGACGTCAGAATATGTCTCTACCCTAAAAAAACAGTTACCCCACAAGTTCTTCCCAGGAAGCAGCTCTGATACCACTTGCAATATTCCAGATATAATATAATATGCAGAACATAAATATTTAGCAAGCACTGGTAGAGAAACAATGATATATCCATAACAATATCATAATAATACCAGAATAACACCAAAAAAAGCACCTTTATTAATGATAGCAATGTTCACTTGCCTCTTCAAGGGGGAAACCTCTAGCAGAGCAAAGCTCTATTATAATAATCTCCAAGACAAAAATATCCAATGCCTCCTACTCTTACTTATACTAATAATACCTTCTAATCAAACTTCTATAGGAAGATCTTCCTAGAAGCGGAAGCTTATACTAGGTCTTCTTACATTGACTTATTCTCCTTTATTTATTAGGCCTTATTAACTAATTTCGACCTTTACTACATAGAAAACATATCCTACTAACTAATGACCCATGGAGAGTGGTTATGATCAAATCCTTACAATATCTGCAAATTTGTAAATTGGAATGTTGCAGTGTTTTTGTTTGTTATCAGATAGTAAAACAAATGGAATATGGGAAGAAATAAGGATCTTGGCTTTGGTGCCTTGTAACATGTCAAATTATTCTTGGTAGTAGTCATTTGACAATTGCTTTGCGCTAGAATTGCATGCCATATTGAATGGATGCTTAAATGAGTTTCCCATTTGTTCTTTTGAAGAGATTCTAGTTGTATTTAGGAAGTAGGCTTTGTTGGAATGAAGAATTGAATCAACCAATCATTTTGAAAGACGGGGCTTAGTTGCACTTAGGATTTGACAGAGAAGATAAGCTAAAACTATGAAGACCCCATTGGCATATTGGACTTGCAGAAGTTTTATTAACATACTTTCAGTACATCTATCTTCCACTGTTGGTATTTACCTGAGGCATTTTCCAATCCTTTAAGACAACTAATAAATGCACCCATTTTTCCTATTGATACTCAACAACAAAGGAACAACTCATAATCCTTTGGATGTTTTCAATCAATTACTTTCCTAACTAAGACATAATGGGTTTTATTGATTTCCATTGCTCGCTAGTTATTATGTGCAGACTACACTAAGAACCGAGGACTAGTATCCCTTCGAAAGGCAGAGTATGGTGTTAAAAAAAGAACAAGCCTTGCAGCTAGGACAAGAGTAGAGAGAACATAGATCAGAAGTAATTCTGCAAAGGGACCCATGTTGGTAAAGTGGCTATAAGTCCCTCATTTACAAATCAATTATAAAACAAAAAAACATTACCTTTCAACTATGATACTCAAACTTGTGAATTAACCGAAGTACCATATCCCGTGGTTGTAGTAAAATGTAGAAATGCAATTTCACCTTCACTTAGAAAATAAATAGTTTTGTGAATGTGAGAAAACATTATCACAATAGAATCCATGCATATAGTCTTACTGTATAGTCACCACATTTCATAATACCAACATATAATATAGAACTCATTCATGATACAAGTGTTGATATCAAGTTGCACTGGAATCATTCTATAACATCGATACATTACATGTAACTTCTTTGTATACATCTACTTTTTTTTTCTTTCCGAAGAAAGATTTGTGGAAAACCCACCGAATACTTCCCTGTGATCCATAGATGGTAAGAGAGATAAAAAATAGCGCCAAGGAGCATGAAACTAGAACCCACAACCTCCCTTACTTCAGGGGATAGTACACACAATGGAGTTCTACCTGAGCCTTTTTTATCTTCTTAGAGCATATTTGGTTAGAGTAGTGGAAGAGTCCCATAAGACGGAGAATCTATGGGGTAATCAATGCTACATTTCTTGCATTTATTCCCAAAAAATCCCATCCTTCTTCCTTTTGGGATTCCAAACCTATATCTTTGTGTAATTTGATCTATAAATTGATTGCTAAAATAATTGCTTGCCGATTGAAGAAGATGTTATCAAAGTGCATCTCGGAGGAGCAATTTGGCTTCCTATTTAATAGACAAATTTTGGACATGATTGGCTTTGCTCGGGAGGGATTAGACTCCATAAAAGTTAAAAAAATGCCCATGGTTATCATGAACATTGATCTGGAAAAGGCGTGTGATAGAGTAAACTTGACATTTTTGCATTTGGTTTTGTTACATATTGGACTTGATCTGCATGTAGTTAAATGGATTATGAGTTGTATTTCTTTGGAAAATTATGATGTTCTAGTAAATGGGTCTTCATCAATATTATTCAACGCATCACGTGGTCTGTGTCAAGGGTGTCCACTTTCTCACTTTATGTTCCTGTTGGTAGCAAAATCTTTGAGTAGGATGATTATCTCAGCACAACTTGAAGGAGCCATTAAGGGGATAAGATTGGCGGATGATGTAAGCTCAACATGTCTTCTTTTCGTTGACGATGATTTTTTGTTTGGAGAAGGCTCATATTTTGAGAACATTCTTGAAGTGTTTTGTTTAGGTATAGATATGGTTATCAGTATGGAGAAATCTTTGTTGTTATGTAATAGACTTTTGAATGAGGTGGAATCTAGACTATCTACAATATTTCCATATAAAATTGAGGCCATTGAGAATGGCCTAAAACATCTGGGTTATTTATTGAAGCCAAATGACTACAGGGTGGTGGATTGGTTATGGTTACTTATGAAGGTGGAACAAATAATAAATATTTGGTGTCATAGGTGGCTCATGATGGGAGGTCATCTTGTGTTAGTTAAATCCATTCTGGAAAGCATTCCAGTTTATTGGCTTTCTTTAGCTCGCATTCTGAAAGGCAGCTTAGAAAATATTAGAAGGAGGTGCTTCATGTTTATTTGGTCAAGAAAAAAACAGAAAGACAACATTCCTCTTGTGAAATGGAGCACATTGGCTAAACCAAAGAAACAAGGAGGATGGGGATTGAAAAATGTTTTTTTATTTGAGCAAGCATGGGCTACTAAGAGCATGTGGAGGTTGCTCTTTAATGAAGGTTTATGGGGGAAAATTATTAGAGGCAAATATTTATGTAATCTTAGTGTGGAGCAGTGGATAAGGGTGGAGCCTAAGTCCCATCGAGGGGCATCAAATGTTTGGAAAAATGATGATGAATTCCTTCACTGTGCTTGGATGGTGGGTGATGCAGGAGCATCACCAACTCATCAAGCGAGCTAGCACATCAAGCGGAGATCAGGATAAACAAACCCAAATTTTTGAAGTTCTTTGGGATTGTAGCACGAGTCTTTAATGAACCATTTATGAAGGCACATTTGTGTAATGTAATGGACCTTGAGCGACATGCTCTCGTCCTTAGTAGGTAGGAGGCATTTAATCTAGTTAATGCAGGTAGGTAGGATTTAATTCTAGATTTGATAGTTTTAGATTCCAAGAGGGAAAACGGATATAGACACCCTCATTGTACATTGTAACATTAGTGAGAGCATTCAGGAAGAGAAGAGCAAGCAGAGAATACTGTATGAAGAACACCCATGTACAGGCATTTGAATTAATAGAAGAAAGTTCTGATTCAAACTCATGGTTGGTGTTGTTTTCTCTGTATATTGATGTTGTGCTCATGAATGCTTGCTTTCTTGTTATGCATTTGCTTTGTATATTCTATGCATGTGATTTCATGTTTCAACCTGAAGTCTGAAAGGGAGAGAGAGTGAGGTTCAATTGTTTCTCTATCTGAGCCAGGAGATTCCTGCAGGGTGTGAAGTTGAATTCATCCGCAAGGAGTGCGTTGATGAAGGCTCAGTAGTTTAACTCTTGTTCTCAAACACCCAGAAGTGAAAGTGGGTTGTTGAAGCCATGCAAGGAGTGTGCAGGCTAAGGTAGAAAGTCTCAGTGGTGAAACTGAGTGAAGTACCAAAGGACTATTGTTACGGGCATACGCAGAGTCCAAGGAGCTCGAACAATTGAAGTGTTCGCAGGCTTTCCGCAAGGAGTGCGTGCAAAGAACTTCGTTGGGGTTCGCGAGGTTGTGAGAAAGAGATATCCCGATAGCTGGAGAGCAATGTGGGCCATAGCGGAGCGTGAGTGGAATCCAGGTGGCACGAAGCCTTCGGAATCTCGCCGCGAGAAGTCTCGAAATATTGGCGTTCGGATTCTCGAATAGCGAAGTGCCGAGGAGCCGAGGTTTGTGTGGACGCGTGGCAGCGCATAAGGAGGGACCGCGCGGCCGACGGGTAGACACACGTCGCTTGGAGAAAGGAGTCAACACTCCGTTGAATTCTTGCATCTCGAGAACTCGCGGAATAGGAGGGTGAAAGTTCGACGATTCAACCTGCGAGGTCGTGAGGTTGCGAGGTTGCGAGAGGCGCTAACATTGAGCCTAGCCCACGATTGCATGTGGTGAGAGCACTAGTAAAGGAAGGAGCTATACCCGTATCGCCAAATCGGGTATTGCAAGATCTGAAAGGAAGATTTGGGGTCTTTGAGTCACGAACTCGGGAGATAGTGAGATTTGACTGACCTCGGAGAGAGATTGATGTGGGTGCAGATTTTTCGATAGGGAAATAGAAGAACCTTCGAGTTCTTTGGGCCGAGGAGAAGAAGGTTCTGTGAGAGCGGACGTGCCTGGTGGCGCGTTTGCGTCAGAGTGGTATCAGAGCAAGAAAATCTCTTTGCTTTCTGTAGCAGAGAAGAAGAGAAAATTTCACCATGCCAACAAGGAGAGAAAGACAATCACCCGATCCAGAGGATAGGGGGAACCAGAGAGGAAGAGGGAGACAAGCACAGAATACAGAAATGGAGAGGCAGATACGTGATCTTTGAAGGAGATTAGAAGATATGGAAGCAGCGTAGAGATGCACAGCCAGTGCTGGAGATCTGAGTGATTTCGAAGGCGAAGTTGAAGTTGAACAACAAGGAGAAGTTGCAGCCGAAGATGCAGCCAATGAGCGGTTAATTAAGGTTATCGCTCGGATGAGTTCGAAAACAAAGATGGACATTCCAACTTATGAAGGGAGTCTGGATGCAGAAGATCTTCTAGATTGGATTAGAGCTCTTGACACCTACTTCAATTATGAGGATATCAAAGAGGATAAGAAGGTTAGGCATGCTGTCACAAAATTGAAGGGACACGCAGCATTATGGTGGGACGAGCTTCAAGCAGACATACGTTCCAAAGGCAAACAAAATATTAAAAGCTGGGATCGAATGATTGCAAAGATGAAGGCAAAGTTCATCCCAAGGGATTATCAAATCACACTGTTTAGGAGAATGCAGAACCTGAGACAGAAGCTGATGATAGTAAAAGAGTATACTGAGGAATTCTATAAGCTAAATATCAGAGCAGGTCATCGGGAGAGCGATGATGAAAAAGTTGCCAGGTATATGAATGGCTTAAGATACGATATCCAGGATGAGATGAGTATGACGACCATCAGAACGGTGGAGGATGCGTATCAAATGGCGTTGAAAGCTGAAGAGAAGCTAAGCTGTAAGCCAGCACAGCGAGGCCGAGGCAGGAGCTAGCCAAAAGGAAAGTCAGTTGCCTAAGATAGGTTCCAGAAATCCAAGGACGACTGGAAGAAGCCTCAGACTAGAATAGAAAGAGGTGGAAGTTCGCAGCGAGGCCAGCGCACTGAACAACGAAGGCAGTAGACAGAACAGAGTGGAGGATATGCTGATAACAACACTTTTCCTCGTACCAGAGGTAGAGGAAGAGGCAAAGGTGGAGTCATCACATGCTTCACATGTGGAAAGAATGGACACAAGGCAGTTGATTGTCCAGATAGGAAGAAGGATGGAGGAGAAGCTCACATCGCCGAGGCACAAAGGCGAGATGCTGAGGCAGAAGACGTAGAAGACGGAAGGTCATTGATGATGCGTAAAGTTCTCTTAACACCCGAGAAGGAGGTGGAGGACACAGCTCAAAGAAACAGACTTTTCAGAACCACATGCAAGACCAAAGACAAGAAATGCAAGGTTATTGTGGACAGTGGAAGCACAGACAATCTCGTTTCAACCGAGATGGTGGAGAAACTAGAGCTGGAGACAACTGATCACCCGAGTCCATACAAAGTTTCATGGCTACAGAAGGGGCATCAGGTA
>JASDQU010305688.1:86910-100058 GCA_032191745.1 Picea mariana | reverse complement strand
TATTGTGCATGGTGTATTGTGGTGTATTGGTGTAACTCTTATACTATTGTTCATTTCTCATTGGATATAATTGAATGGTTTAAGTATAAATTGAAAAAGGTTTTTAAATTCTACTTGATACTGGCTCACCCCCCTCTTAGTATCAACAACCATAGCCTTTTCACAAGGACAATACAATCTTCTAGCTCTCCAAAAACCTAGCTAGGGAAAAAAATAAAAACTCTAGCTCACACAAAAGAGCTCCAATAAGAATGCATATTGCAAGCATGTCCTCCAAGGTAAGATATCTCCTCTTCTTATTCTCTTCAACAAGTGCATCCTAGGGTTTCATCTCAAAACCCTAATCACCAAATTTCCAAGGAATGAAACCCTAATCCTAATATTCAAGATGCCCCAAGAAGCTCCAAGAAACTGTAGTGTAGCTAAATGGATAATATGGGGTACCTAGGGAGGTACCCAAGGGGAATAATAGTAGAGAGGTAATGAGGAAACTTTTAGTAAATAAGGCCTAGTGTGAACACAATAAATGTCAGAGGGATTACTCACTAGTACATATGGGGTCAATATTTGGTGAAATATTACGATGATAAGGATACAATTGATTGTATCATTAAAAATTACTACATAATTATTAAAATTTTGATCATTTTTTTTTTCTGGGGTCCCCGACATTCGTCGTATGTATGACGATGTTTTGGCGTTGTCGGTATTACGATGAACTGTCTCTGAAAGTATGATGCATATCAAATACATGCATGAAAAGGCCAAAATACATGTTTGAAAGTGTTTACTGGTCGATGAATTGGTCAAATTTGACATCGTCAACGCTCGTCGAAAGTATGACGATGGTGAGAGATTTTGACAATTTTGTTGTAGGTGAGACGTTTGTAAAAGATTTTTCTGGTCATTGTTTGACACTTGAAATAGTTTTTTTTCTATCAGCTACCACATCCAATTCTGGATCTACATGCTCATATTTTGTACTTTGAAAGTTAGAAAATTTTAAAATTTCTTTGTCTTCTTTTAAATATCCACATTAGATCCCTAAACCTTAGACCCTGTCTTTTTTGGGGGCACAAATTGTTGTCTATGAAATATTTATGAACATGTCTTCAATTCGATTTAATGAATACAATTTGTCTTGGCCTAGTTCTCTTTTATTGTTTGATTTCCTTACTTGCTTATAGTGAAGATTTGAAGCTTATGTGGTAAAATTGTATGGTTTTTATTTATCGAGTAATTGTTAAATACTCTTATAAACCTTTAATAAATCTATGATGACGATGGCTTAATTCACTAGTACATATGGGGTCAATATTCGACGATATTTTTACCGTAAGAATTTATTCATATATTGCTTCAGTGGATTTTTTTGTAATAGGAGATTACAATTCCATATAATAACATTACTCAAGAATAGGAAAGGATGGTTGCTAGGTTAAGGGAAAAATTGGAGGAAAAGGGTGATGGGAAATACTATTGCCCTTGTGATCGATGCAAGGGCTTTAATAGAAGAAGACTTTTAAGAAAAATGGTTGAAAAACATTATGGAGAGTATGGGCACATTGAAGGGGGGTATGAATATCATCCTCTGGTAAGTTTCAACCCAATAAAAATTACAACCCTAACTTATGTCAAATCAACAATACATATAAGTGATAGAAATAACAAAACCATGAAGAATATAGATGATTTAAAATCGAATTTGCACCTACACAAGTATTGGATAGTTGGAAAATTTATTAATATGAATAAAGATAAAGTTCATGTACATACCATAGCCTTTTCACAAGGACGGTACAATCTTATAGCTCTCCAAAAACCTAGCTAGGGAAAACAATAAAAACTCTAGATCACACCAAGGAGCTCCAATAAACATGTATATCACAAGCATGTTCTCCAAGGTAAGACATCTCCTCTTCTTATTCTCTTCAACAAGTGCATCCCAAGGTTTCATCTCAAAACCCTAATCACCAAATTTCCAAGGAATGAAACCCTAATCCTAATATTCAAGATGGCCCAAGAAGCTCCAAGAAACTATAGTGTAGCTAAAGGGATAATATGGGGTACTTAGGGAGGTACCCAAGGGGAATAACAAGAGAAAGGTAATGAGGAAAATTTTAGTAAATAAGGCCTAGTGTGAACACAATAAATGTAAGAGGGATTACTCACTAGTACATATGGGATCAATATTCGACGAAATATTATGATGATAAGGATACAATTGATTGTATCATTGAAAAATAATACATAATTGTTAAAATTTTGATCATTTTTTTTTTTGGGCTCCCCAACATTTGTCGTATGTACGATGATGTTCTGGAGTTGTCAATGTTACGATGAACTGTCACTGGAAGTGTGACGCATATCAAATACACGCATGGAAAGTAAAAATACATGTTTGAAAGCGTTTAACGATTGATGAATTGGTCAACTTTGACATGGTCAACGTTCGTCGAAAGTATGACGATGGTGAGAGATTTTGACAATTTTGTTGTAGGTGAGATGTTTGTAAAATATTTTTCTAGTCATTGTTCGACAATTGAAATAGTCTTTTTTCTATCAGCTACCACATCCAACTCTTGATCTACATGCTCACATTTTGTACTTTGAAGGTTAGAAAATTTTAAAATTTCTTTGTCTCATTTTAAATACCCACACTAGATCCCTAAACCTTAGACCCTGTTTTTTTTTGGGACACAAATTGTTGTCTATGAAATATTTATGAACATGTCTTCAATTCGATTTAATGATTACAATTTGTCTTGGCCTAGTTCCCTTTTATTGTTTGATTTCCTTACTTTCTTATAGTGAAGCTTTGAAGCTTATGTGGTAAATTGTATGGTTTTTATTTATTGAGTAATTGTTAAATACTCTTATAAACCTTTAATAAATCTATGATGATGATGGCTTAATTCACTAGTACATATGGGGTCAATATTCGACGATATTTTTACTGTAAGAATATATTCGTATATTGCTTTAGTGGATTTTGTTGTAATAGGAAATTACAATGCCATATAATAACATTACTCCAGAATAGGAAAGGATGGTTGCTAGATTAAGGGCATAATTGGAGGAAAAGGGTGATGGGAAATACTATTTCCCTTATGGTCGATGCAGTGGCTTTAATAGAAGAAGACTTTTAAGAAAAATGGTTGAAAAACATTATAGAGAGTATGGGCACATTGAACGGGGGTATGAATATCATCCCATGGTAAGTTATTCATTAAATGTCATTGTATTCAGTGTATTTATAAAATTTTCTTTCATTTTAAAATTTTGTTATATACACTAATTTTATTGATTGTTTGTAATTATAACAATAAATCCTCTTAGGTGTGTGACACCAGATAATGTGCCTATTAGTAGTAGATATACTATTGTACAAGCTAAGGAAGATGGTATGGATATTGAAGATCAAGTTAATCCTATGGAAGAATATGGCACCAATAATATAGTTGAGGATGATGGGACAAACAGATTGATCCATGACATATTTTCTCCTATCAACGAGGACAACTTTGATGATATTCATTATGTACCTTTGCTTGAGAAGACACAACAACCCCTTTATGAAGGCTCAATAACAAATATTCTCTATACTATAATGTTGTTGATGAACTTGAAGGTATTGAAAGGTTTGTCAAACACTTGTCTCACACATATCCTAAGGTACGTAATATAAGATCACCTTTCCCACCCTCTATTTTTAGTGTCAATTATTGTGTAAATTAAGGATCCAATATTTATGATTACTATTGTTTACATTAACTAGTTATTTTTTATGCTATAGATTGTTAGGTGATTTTTTCTTACCAACGTCAAACAATTTACCTTGCACATACTGTGATTTATCTACCATTATGAATGATATTGGAATGGAGTATCAAGATATTGATGCATTTCCTATTGATCACATTATATATTATGGAAAATATGCATTGGAAATGAAATTATTGCAATTTCAAATCGGTCGATATCAAATCGATCAAGTAACAAAAAAGGTGCCTCACAAGATTCTTTGTCATATTTCCATAATTCCACACTTGCATCGATTATTCAGGTGCCAAAGAATAGCACAATTTATGGATTACCATGCACTGCACATAAGTGAATATGGTAATCTTCAAATTCCTGCAGATGGTTCTGCATTTAGGAACATCAAAGAAAGATGGTTGATTTTTAAAGAAGCATGATCGTAATGTTCGACTTTCATTGGCATCTGATAGTGTCAATCCATTTGGTGAGATTGTGTCTATTTACTTAGTGTGGATTATTTTTGTTATAAACAATAACCTTCCTCCTTGGATGTCAATAAAGAGGGAGCACACAATGTTGGAAATGATTGTTCCAGGTATTTGTTTACAATATTTGTTTAAACGTAACATTTTGTTTGTCTTATTTGTTGCATAATTTATTATATATACAAGGTAGTAATTATGTGTCTTTTCAACCAATTAGGTAAGTGCCAAGTGAAAGATATGAATTTATTTATTGAGCCTCTTATTGACGAGCTATTAAATTTATGGGATGGCATCACTATGTATGAAATCTCTATACCAATAGGGAAAATAAATTACAATTCCATGGAACACTTACATGGAAAATTCATGATGCCTAAGGGATAACACATTTTTGTGGCATGTAACATACTACTTCACTTTAATGGTATATAATTTTATTAAAATATCACGTGTGTTTATTAAATAATTCCTCGTTATATAACTAATACTGACATTAACCCATATCTTGCGGGTCTTCAAACAAAGGGTGAATTTTCATGTTTAGTTAGTGGTCCTAGGATGAAATCTCGTCGTTCAAGAAGTTTAGGAAAGGAGGTGTTTGATGAGTATAGACACTTCCTCCCTAAGAACCATAAGTATCAAACTACTGAAAGACATATTTTCAATAGGAAAGAAGATATTTCAATAAAACCACGAAGAATGACACCTCATCTATGGAAGTTGGAATATAATTAAAATCATTAAGGTAAGCAATTCAACTAGTATGTATCATACAAAATGTTTTACAATTTTATTTGTATTGAATTCTATTTACCGTATTTAACAATAATTGTTGTAATTTAACTTATGTTTCATAAAGGTCGCCAAGGCATTGATGGGATTCCACGAGGAATTACAAATTACCCCATACAATTCAATAGGTTTCCCTAATATGGACACCTACAAATAGCTCATTTGTTTGATACAATGCATATCGAGGATAATGTAACTGAAATGTTGTGGAGAATATTAGATGGAAGGAGTGACAAAGAAAAAATGGTCAAAATTTGTAGTGACATTCAGGAAGCCAATCATGCAATGCAAAATTTGATTGATTCAAATATCAATGGACATCGAAATAGACTTCCATGGTTATTTACAAAGCAAGAAAGAAATGTTGTAGAATAGGTCATTCATAAAATTAAATTTCCCATGGGATTTTCTTCAAACATAAAGAATATCTTAACAAAGAAAGGTGAATTTGGTGGGGTGAAAACTCATGACTAGTATACCTTCATTAAGGTAATTATTTTGGTAGATTTCTATATTGGTAATATTTCTTTTTAGTATTTTAATTTTGTTTTCTTTTCAAAAAAATAATGATTCCATTTTTGTTACTGTATGTTCTACCTCTATCTCTCTATGACAACTTTGACAACAACATGAAACAAGTTATATACAATCTTGGAAAATACATGACGTAAATAATGATTTATATGCAAAATGTTTGTTGCAAAACTTGTTGGAATGTGTTATACTTGCAATGTCTATACTTTTTTTTTGACACCTATGATTTGCTTATATCATGTGTAGGTGGTTGTCATCTAAAGAAATCCATAAAGAAGATATAAAATATTGGAGGATAGAAATTCCTTGGCTAATGTGTGAAATGAAAAAGTATCTACCTTCGAAATGTTTGAATATGAAAGAACACTACCTCATACACCAAGTTGAGAGATTGAAATGTGTGGATATGTACACACAAGGTCAATGTGGATGGTGGAGAGGCACTTGAATTCATTGAAGAATTTCGTTAGACAAAGAGCACATCCCGAGGGTTCTATGGTGGAGGGATATATGGTATATCAATCCTTGGTGTATATTAGTTAGTATCTTCCTAAATTAGAAACAAATATGAAGGTGACTCGCATTTGGGATTTCAAGTCCATAAACATATTTGGAGGGGAGGTCCTGGTTGGGAAAGGTAGAATGGGGAAAATGAAAGGTAATTAGGTGGTAGATATCTATAATAATTTGAATTATTAATTTTTATCTATATTGTACTTATTTAATTTTTTCTCCCATCAATTATTAATCTTTATTCTTATTAATTTTTATTCTTTTTTCACACAGTTGGTCGACAGTGGGATGTAATACATTCATATATCGCAAACAATCATGATTGGATGAAGGTATGGATAGATAGATGTATATAATGTAATGGTAGGTTATCATGGGAAGGGGTGCTACATTGCTTAAATAATATCATCGTAATCAAAATACCAATATTAATCAGAGGGAAATTGATTTAGGATATGGTTTAAAAGATAAACAGGAAAACATATTCACCCACATCATGCTTAAGTTATTTTTCATTATATTAATCTATGTGTTGTGTTTTTTTTTATAAAGTTTTACTAAGTCTAAATATGTTTATTGATTAATAATGCATTTTTTATGTGTCGAACATATTGCAGTTAAAACACCACAAGGATATGTGGTGCAATGGCCACAAAATTTTCACCAAAAATTTGAGTGACAAGAAGAAAACCTTTGATTGTGGGAAACTACAGTCTTTCAGGTCACTAATGTTTCCTCTAGAAGTGACAAGTATCCAATAATATCTGAAAATAAATGTTATAGGTATTTGGATGATATACTTGAGTGTAACTTTGAATCATTCAAGATAGTTATATTTGAGGTCAAATGGTACATGTTATATATGAATGAACGTGATCCCAAAAGAACTATTATTGAGCATGCCAATGGATTTACCATGGTTAATACACGGATGTTTGAGCTAGGTACAAAAACTTATGTTCTTCCAAGCCAATGTGAGGAGGTCTTTTATTCAGAGGTTCTAGGTAAAGTAGGTTGGTCGTAGATTTTTAGATATGATCCAAGAGGAAGGCCTATAATGTACAATGTACCGAAAGAAGGTGATATTGAAGAAGATGATGATGCAAAGGAGCATGAGGTAGATGCACTATCAGACAAAGAAGTTGAAGAAGTTGAGCCAAAGATAGATGGAAATGTTTTCGATGATGATATTGATGATGATATTATTGAAAATGACATTGATGGTGATGTTGATATGGCCAATCCTTTCAACATTGATTCTGAATTGGATGATAGATATGTAGAGTTGGATGAAGATAAATGATATTGTAGAAATGGTGACTTTGCATTATTAATTTTGATCTATATTGTACTTGTTTAATTTTTATTCTTCCATCAATGATTAATATTAATTTTTAAAGAAAAAGAAGATACATTTCAATAACACAACATCAATTTAAAAATGTTAATTAGATGGTAATATTGCAGAAATGGTAACTTTTATCATAAACATTTTTCAACCCTCAACCTTGTTATCAGAAAAATATTGAAATTTTGCAGAAAATGTATAATTATGTTGTAGTAAACATTGAACACAACACAAATGAAAGAAATATTGGGAGGATAACCAAATTAATTTATCAACAAATGAAAATAAGACACATTGTTGCAACACAACATCAATTATGAAAATGTAGGAATAAATGGACAAAAAGTAAACATTCATAGAAATCCTCAAACCAAACAATTCAAAGGAACTTACAAGATCTATGCTAAAATACAGTTCAATACTTGGCTAAGGAGGGGGAACTAACTCCTTATACATGGCTCCAGATGGAAGTTATAGTCAACTACTAAACTTAAATTCTCATTAATACAACATAATCTTCACAGAAACAGAACAAGGATTTTATTAATGGGTAAACATAGTTCAAATTTTACAACAATAATTCTCTCCTTCCCTTCTCAATTCCATAGGGGTTTTTATACATCTACATCTTCATATTTTTAGAAGGAAGGGGTTGAGGAAAACCACGAGGATCTGAGATCCTTAGGCTATTCTCAATTTTAGCTGAGGGATGTTGCATGTCCTCATGGAACCCAGTGATCAATATGAATAATATTTGAAATCTGTGTGACCTTTGACATAGGATGGGTAATATCCTCCATTCCTTTCAATTTCCTGCCAATATCCGGCCTCCAAACCCATATCCACTTCATAATTAGGCTAGTATTTGGGTGCAGTAAACCAAATCATAGGGTAGTGGAATTAGAGACCAATCCATCAATTCCCACAGTTATTCATACATTGCACATACCCGGTCACTCACTGAAATTCCACTGTTAGATTGTGGTAGCTAAAGGCATCCCTTTCTCTCATTTATACATTATCTCGGTCCCATATTTGTTTGCGTCCTTTCAGGGCTCTCTCATAAGAAACTCTATTCATCCTAGGCAGTGGGAAATGGCTTCTTCTCTGGCACTAGCCATGAAATATACATGTAATTTAGAATTCACCCAAAAACAATGTGCAGTGAGGACTACCCGAGGCTTATGAAATTATCCTCTCACCTAGAGGTTACATCCCTGATTCTTCTGATAAAAAAACAAAGCATTCTTCCATTGTACATTGTTATGAAAGAATGATGTGAATGCTCGTAAATGTATGTACCCCAAAAAAGTGGTTGGGTTCCATTCTCAAACAAAGTCTAGGAGGATGTTGTGCTACTATAGTTCACACACCAATTCCTTGTCTTTATCATTGCTCTCATAATATACCTTTAGGAAGGTTGTTGTAGATGTCATTTTGTATGGCTTCTGTGTGGATATTTCTCTGTATTGGAACAACATATGTATTTACTTTAGTAAGATAGAGTAGAAAGGAGAGGGTGTCATATAGCTGAGAATGGACCACATGAGAGAATTCATTTGGCCCTTTTCTTCTTACAGGAGTCCTACTTAGGCTTGTAACTTTGAGGCCCTCTCTGTATGAATAATTTTTCCATTTCTCCCATTTGTAGCAATGAATCACTAATTTATCATCCCATTGCTACCTTAGGTTGTATATGGCATGTTGACACTCATCTAAGGGCATTGTTCCTCCTTCATAAGACTCAACCAAACTCTTCCATTTGGCTAGTTCATCCCTGAACCAATAATCATTATCAATGACTATCTGAACTCCAACACTTTGCATAGGGGGTCCTGCATCATATGTCTGAGTTTATGCATCCATGTATGTGACCTCTGTGTCATAGTCACCTTTTGTCTATTCAACATGAGTGACTTCTTTTGTCTGATCCCTTCTATCCTCAGCGAGGGCCCCTTCAATATGGGTTTCAACATCTTGAGGTACTGATATTTTTTCAACATTTTCTGCTTTGAGGACTGGTTCAATAGTTCCCTCTCCTCCTTCCCCAATTTTACTATAGGTTTGTTGATTATATGGCCCTCTTGTAATCTGGCTCTTAATCTCTTCACCCTCTTTTGTAATTTCTGATTATCCTTTTTAGCTCAAGGTTTTGCTACATAATGACAGAGTACAATGGCATTAAGAAAATGTTACCTGAAATGGGATGCTTTTTATTGTTCCTAAGGGTTCTTTTATTTTCCATTTCAGGTGTTGCAACATGCCACTTATTCACATCGCCTGCATGTTCATATGTTGTAGAATAGGTCTCCTCTTCACCTATTTTTCTTGTTGGTTCCTAAGTTGAAGCAAGGTTTCCTTCTTTGCTTGTTTCTCCTGTTGGTTCTTTTGTTTCAGCATGGGCCTTTATTTTCTTGTATCACATGTTGGTTCTTGTGCTGCAGCAAGGGGTATTTCTCTCTTTATTGGATCAATTCCTCATGTTGGTTCTTGTGTTGCAACAAGGGATCCTTATTCTTCCATTAGCTTAATTTCCCTTGTCAGTTCTTGTGTTGCAGTAGGGTCTCCTTCTTCTTCTATTGGCTCAATTTCCCTTACTGGTTCTTGTGTTGCAATAGAGGTTTCCTCTTCACCTATTTTTCTTGTTTATTTTTATGTTGCAACAAGTTTTTCTTCTTTTCCTGTTTCATTTGCTAGTTCTTACGTTGCAGTAGGGGGCCTTCCTTGTCTCACCTACTGGTGCTTGTGTTGCACAAGGGGGTCTTTCTCCCTTTATTGGATCAAATCATCCTGCTGGTTATTTTGTTGTAGTAGGAACTCCTTCTTCTTCCATTAGTTAAATTTCCTCTGCTAGTTCTTATGTTGCAGTAGGGGCTCATTCTTCCTTTGCTAGATCAATTTCCCTTGCTAGATCTTGTGTTGTAGTAGAGGTTTCCTCTTCACCTATTTTCCTATTGGTTCCTATGTTGCATCAAGGTTTTCTTATTTACCTGTTTCTCCTACTAGTTCTTGTGTTGCATTAGGGGACCTTTATTTTCTTGTCTCTCCTATTAGTTCTTGTGTTGTAGTAGGGGGATTTTCTCCCTTTATTGTCTCAATTACTCCTGCTGGTTCTTGTGTTGCAACATGGGCTCCTTCTTCTTCCATTGGATCAATTTTCCCTATTGGTTCTTATGTTATAGTAGGGGCTCCTTCTTCTTCTATTATCTCAATTTCTCCTATTAGTTCTTGTGTTGCAGTAGGGGTTTCCACTTTGGTTGAAAACCATGTCATTTTCTTCTTTGGGATGGTCACATCAGACATTCCTCTGGATCCTCTTTTCCTTGTGGGTCACACTCTTCTTACTGGAGTTGTACTATCAATAATTTAAACATCATTGTTGTGGGTGGTTTCTCAGCATTGTTCTACCTCATCTGAAGGTGGTATTATACCCCATTCAAGTATTCTATCCTCCTGTGTTGCAACTTCTTATGTTGTAGCCTCCTATATGGCATCATTTTAGGTTGCAACCTCCTGTGTTTCATCCAGTGCTACAGTTTCTTCCATTTGTGCAATCGGTGGGGGAGGACCCACAAGGTATTCCCATGTGCTTTTTGTTTTCTCTAGTGCATGTAGCATGATGAGTTTAATGAGACCGTGGTGAGAAAGGTAGTCATGTGGTCGCTTATCCCTTTGGATGCTTTGAGCCATCTATTGTATGATTTTACAGAGAAATAAAGGGAGGTTGACCAACCTCTGGTGTTGGAGGTGGTTCAAGAGATTAAAGTGATACCTTTAGATGGCACCATGGATTCCTTCACATGTGAAGTATTTATGGATGTAGCAGTATAAAGTTTCCCAATGTGGAGATAGGGAATTTCTATCAAACCCATTTTCTTTCTTTTCTAATTCTTTTCCTACCTGTAGGAAATCACCTTTTACTTATGGTAGTGTGATATTATGGGTGAAACATCATTCCCCTTCCTATGGTAGACCTGTTACTGTGGCTATTGTTTCCTCATTCACTGTTACTAAGAGTCCTTGAATTTAAGCCCTATTAACCTGTAGACTCAGTGCAAATTACATAAATATCTTTGTTGAACCCCTGTAAATTTTCAACATAAACCACCCAGCCTACGACCTGAAAGATTTTCCATACATCACTGTCAGCTCTAAGTAGGACTACGTCTGGTTAATAGTGGATAATATATATGCACATGGTTTCCTAGAATAATTCCACAACAATAATTGGTATCTAGTATACTAGCTTGGTCGCAGAAGGGGGTCTGCAATGCTTTGGTCATGAAAGAACAACAAAAATCTCAAATTTAACCACATTGTAATGGAATTTCAACAAAGGTAGAGGGAATTAAAATGACATTAATGTCATCTGCCATCAAATAATTATTACGTATATATGACAAGCTATGGTGGTGGTGAGGTGGTTGGGTTGTATGATTTTTCTTACGTGGGATTGGATTACATTGGGTCACATTCATCAATGGAAAACTTAATGATCTGTTTTCCCGGTGTTGCAGCTTTATGGGTGATGCATTGCAACATCGCAAGGTTTCTATCTCCATTTCAATAGGTAGAGTCACTCACTTGGCATATACAAGCTTGTAAGGGGTAAAATCTATGGTGTTTCTCCATGTTGTTTAGTAGGCCCATAAGGCTTATGGAATCCTATTTTCCCAATCAAATCTGAGATGGATTCAGATGGTGTTGGCCAAAATGGATTCAAGGATTCAGTTTGTCCCCTTCACTTGTATCCAAGAGATATAAGAGATATATGAGAGATAGTAAGAAAGTATATGAGTGAGAAGAAAAGTGAGGGGAAGTGGAGAGGCTATGCATGGATTTATAGCCACTAAGTCAAATTCCTATGTATCTACCTTTTATTCAGTGTGACTATTTTTGAAATTTGGTGCATCATGGATTGTTACCCATTAGTGATAATGATAGTGTTGAATTAAAACATGGAGTTAATTATGTGACACAATGCATGTGATATATAGCCTTCTCTAAGTTCATATCTATACAATAATCAATTTGTATGTACATAAAGTTGTCACGTCACAGAGATAAAGGGCTAAAGTGGGAGGCGATTTGTATGGGGTTGTTTGACGCAACCGCACTCTCAGCAGGCGGTCACTCCACCAGGACCTTTTCACTCCACGGCCTGAAGAGTCGATGCTCTTCCAACTCCTCCTCGGGAGCTCTATCACCCACAGTCTTCTCGAGAACCTTCCCTTTCGAAACTCGGGGAGTCAGGTTTCGCGGACTCGCGAACCTTAGGCGCACCTCCCGTGCAACATGAAACCTCTGAATCCCGATCCGCGATGTCAACGGTCAACGCTCTTGGTTTCGGGGATCTTCCTATCGGGAAATCGGCGGGTGAGAGGAAGGGAGATACTTACCTTTCAAATCCCCGAACCCCGATGTGCCGATATGTCTCCACGCAGCTCCCACTGACGTCCGGGTCCCACACTGCCACGTCACGTCGGGACTTCGCGACTCGCGGATCCACGGCTCCAAACTCTCGCCTTTGGAAACCCCGAATGCCGAAATTCCGATATTCCGGATTCGTGCCACCTGTCCACGCTCGGATCAACGGTCTTGATCAAATCGGGGAATCGCCTTTCGCTATTTCCATGTGTATGGGATTCTTGTCCCGCAAACCCCGATTTGCCGATGTGCGATGGAAATGGTTCTTCCGTCCACCTATGGCTTAA
>JASDQU010305688.1:26376-68965 GCA_032191745.1 Picea mariana | reverse complement strand
GTGCACATATTCAGTCAAGCTCACTAGCGGTGAGTTAACCCAATCCCACTAGCAAGGAGAATCGAGCCCACTAGTAAGGAGACAATGAAAGAAACTATTGGAGATAGATACAACCTCGAGTGAGTACTAGAAATAGAGATAGAGGACACCCCACCTATAAAAGAGATAGAGACAAGGGAGATACGCACAAGGGACCAACAATGCTGTGAAATTGTAAGAAACTATGCATTTGAATTTTTGCAGGGTTCTATTTTAAGTCAAAATGGTTTATGTAAGCTTGGGATTGAACCCACGACTTCATCATGGATCTTGTAAAAAAACCTCTTTTTTCTTTGGACACAATTTTGGGGCCAAGATCGTAGGACTTGTTGAAAACCCCCTTCCCACTCAAGTTTGGCCTGCACCATGCCTAACAATAATATATAGAGTTGGACTACACCAATCCTAACGACACATTGCTTTCATTGTTTATTTTTTTATCTTTTGGAGGTATGCCCACAATATGCCTAGGTTTCAGGCATGTGGGAATCTTCATTGGCACTAGATAAACCTTTCGTTTCAGTGAAATCAGACCCGGAATGAGGCTAGGGCCTCATGGGAAAGTTGATGGGATTTGTGGGCTTGTGTGGGGGCACCACACCCACAAAGGGGAATAATATATTCCAATTAATTTTTTATTTTAGGAATGACTCCTAAAGTCGCTCATTGGAATTGTATATAAAGGAGAGAAGTCAGTGTGACATCTCATCGTTGTGGCATCATGGATTTAGAATAAGTGTGTAAACACTTGTGCTAGGGAGTATGAAAATTGTAGCAAGAATATTTTTGCACCTAGGAAATCTAGCCTAGGGTTTTTGGATCAGATGTGGGAAGTGAGGAAGGACGTACATGTGAAGGAACCCAAGTTTTTTTGTACATGTATGCAGGGTGTAGTGGGCATAGTCGTGTATGTACGTGGGTTGCAGAAAGGTGAATCACGTATGTATGTGGGTTGTAGTGGGCACAATCACGTAGGTATGTGGGTTGCAGAAGGGTGAATCATGTACATACATACAAAGTTTCTGAGGAGGATAAAATCCATATAGGATGATATCACCAGTAGTACAAGTGATGTCAATAGTTTGTACATGTGGTCTGCAACAAATTTGTGGGAAGAAGACATTTCTAGGGATTTGTTGAGGTTTGGTTTTCTGATTTGTATGGTTATTGGAGGACAAGGTTGTCCTCATAATTTTGGTGGATTTGTATTGGTTGGGAGGGATGGTTTTTCCCTTAGAATTTCTAAAATTAACAAGGTTAAAAAATAGAAATTTGTTTCTCATATATGTGTTGATGATTCATCTATGATCTTATTGTTTCTGATGCATATATTTTCAGTGTAAAATTGTTCAGTGATAACTTTTAGGGTTTTATTGTTAGCTCACTAGGAAGCAATTTTTAGATCTAAAAATTAGTCGCATAGAGTTGCATGTGAAAATTGATAGTCACTTTTTCGTGGACTCAAAACTTGAGGTGCTATAACAATGCCTATTTTTCACTTTTTAGAGGATTCAAACCTTGGTGGGGTTGAAAAAATGCTCATTTCCAAGAACTCAGTTCCTCTAAGCCTTGGTGATGTTGAAAAAAATGCTCATTTTCACAAACTTGACCGGTCTCTCATGGCTAGTATCTAACTAGTTCATTGGTATATGAATGAAATCATCCTATATGTGAAGATAATTGTGCAATATCCCTGAGGAATTGTGTGGGTTCAGTGAAAAATATTTTCCTTTTATCATGACAATATGTAGACAAGGTTGTTAGATTGACTAGGATGTGGGAGCATTTCTCAAAATTACTCATGGATTATGGCTCTCTCTCTCCATCAAACAATATAGAATCCCAAAATTAGTCAATTACTTCAATTATGAGCTGGTCTATCATATCATCCAATATGTGAAGAGAACTGCGTAATATCCCAAAAGGATTGTGTGGGTCCAATGAAATTCAAATTCTATGAAGAGAACTATGTAATCTCCCATAAGGCTTGTGTGGTGTTGACCAAAATTTGGTCACCTATATGTTCCTTCTCTTGGAATAAAAAAAAAAAATGATATTGGAAGATGAAATTTTTAAACTATTATATGTTCATTGCATAACCCTCAGTATCAACTTCACCATGCATTTCACAGAATCAAAATCAGAGTCTCCATGACCAAGATACGCATACTTCTATCCAGAAGTTCAATGGAGGTATTACAAGAAGAAATATGAAAAATGTTCTAAGTGATATGTTCTCTTCTCTCCTTTCCCTTCACCTCTATTCATTCTCTCATTTCATGCTTATTCATTTTTTCCATTGTCTCATTACTTGAATATTCCAATTACCATCTTACACACTTAACCATTTTTCCTTATTCCTTTCCATGTTCACATTCATTTCCATTTTCATTATCCCATTTTTCCATTTCTTTCCTTTTCCCTTATTTATTTTCCCAAATTTCACGTAATTATTTTTATTTCCCATATATTTCTTTTCATTTTTCATATTTTCCATATTTCTTTCCATATTTCACATGATCCATTATATACTTTCTAGATTTAGTCCTATTTAATATGGCTTACCGTGGGTTGGCGGGTTGACGATATTTCTTAAGAGTATGTTTTATCTCCGCTACCCTTACAATTCAATTTGACTTCGTCCACTTTCATAATGCACACAACTCTTTTTACTACTCTTTACTTTGTAACTTCTCTAACACTTAGCCAAATATATATGAGTTACCGCAGGTTCACGAGTTTGGGGGTTGGTGAGGGTTGGTGAGGGTTGGTGATGTTTATTTCATATGTTATATTCAAGTCCTCTCCTATCCACTTCACCTACACTTATAATTTTTCACACTCATTCCTTATTATGTATTACCGCCATGATTTCCTCACCTACCTCTGCATTCACGTAAACCCGTAAACCCACCATATTGTTTTAATAATAATTTTCCTATCCTAAGTTCTATGAGGAACATCTCCAAGTGACACATGGAACTTTATTAACCAATGAGATATATCCACATGGAAGTTAAATGGATGGTGCCACATGGAAACTAATTGATGGAGACACGTGGAAGCATACAAAAAGTGATACATGGCATGATTTTATTGGATGGCATATGGCATATTCATATTGGCAGATTGTTGGCATGCCGAGTGATGACATGTGGAAACATTTGGTTGGGTGACTCATCATTTCTGACTGGGCATATTGGTGGTTGACTGGGAATGAAAAATTATTATTATATTCAACAATTTTCCAAGGGTCGAATCCTCCAAGCTCCATAGTCTCCTCTCTTCTTTATTTCTTGTCAAGTGTATGTTACACTTAACATTATATACCACTAAGAATATTTTATTCTCATACACGTGGGATAAGAATAATGAACAAAAGTAAAAATTCAACAAAGGAGGTCGAAATTAAATCAAGGGTCCACATTTACCAATCAAACTTGTTCGATGATGGTTGAGTCACGATCTTGCAAAGGCTATATATTGAGATCCCGACCTCCGTTTGCAGAAAAATTTATACCATTTGAAAAATATTTCGATGTAGAAGATGGTGGTATAAGTTTCAAGTGCTAAAAGTTGATACATTTTTATCCAAAATTAAAATACCATTCAACTACATTTTTTTAATGGGCCTATGTGACAACTCAACTTCACGAGCTCATATATTGAGATCCGGGCGACAGATTTGGAATAATTTTATATCGTTGGAAATCTAAGAAGATGAATATCACATCTAAAATGATTTCCATGGATAAAAATTTTATTATCATTCCCAGAGAATTAAAGCACAATCATCCTCTTTTAAAGAGAAATTAATTAAATTTCAAAAAATAAAAGTTTAATTAAAACATTTGTTAAGAAAAGGAGAGGAACCCACTTTCAATATAATTGTATTAATTATGTGAATTAATTAATGAGGCATTAATTGAAGGAAATGTTTCAAGAATAAACTTGTACGAGATTTTCTAGAAGGGAAAGAAACAGTTGAGACAGTTCCTATAACCATCGATGAAGACAATAAAAGGACATCAACAAGCAAGTGAAGACATGAGAGACCATCATAGTAAGTTTATGCTGGTCACATATTTCTTGCTTTATCAGTTCCTTCATCTAGGTACTCCACTTCTTTGACTAGAAAGAATTAACCAAAGTCTGGTAACTTCTCTTTTTCTTCTTTCCAGGTCTTGATGTTCTTTTACCACCCAACATCCTCCTTCTACAATCTTAATTCCTTTTTATATTTTCTTTATGGTTCGCAAGATCCCCAATCCAATTCCTAAGGACAAACACATTTAAATGTCAAATAATATTTAATAGACTATATATTTTTTATAAATTTCAAGAGAGTTGTTTCAGGATCAGTTTTGACTGTGCTTTGTAACTCTGAGTTTTGAGTATAAAGTATTTGAGATCAATCTATAATTATCTTTATTTGAGCTACTCATGTGTCCACTCTATTAAAGTTCTCTTATGCATGTGGGTCATCTTCTTTTTGTTTTATGTGATAAAAAATATTTAGTTTAATTATGATGGATGTGAGGAAATTTTTCTTATCTGCTTTAAATGTATGAAGTGTGCGGTTCCTAGTCATTTACGAGGAACTTTCTCTAAATATAAAACAAAACATTTTCCTTTGATTTTTATTGCAATATTTATATTTATTTGATTACCATGATGAACTTCTGCAAAGTCCCATATTTCGAAAGACCTAGAGTCCCAAGAAAATCCTAAAGTAAAGAGGAGTACCACCTCTATAGAAACATAGGGGGATTTACATCCTCAGGAGGTTGTCATTTGATTCATAATGGATTCAAGTGTGAACATGTCGGTTCAATAAAATCCAAAATATAAAGAGATCTAGCAATTTTTAGTCTTCCACCCCTTGTAAGGCATCTGTTACACCAACAAAATATTCTACATTCAATTCTTTCAATTATCCAATTCCAATCCTTTTTACCATAGCTAGAAAGCTTGAGGATAAATACCGAGTACTTTTTCCTTGATTGGGAATATATAATTTCATAAGGGAACTAAGTAACTAATCTACGTGATTCTTCCTCTCTCAATCAATGGTAACTAAATGAATATTTTAGTGCATTGATCTTCATTCTAGTGGCCATACAATAAACATTTAGTATCTCTTGTATCTTGATGGCTTCCCTCTTAGATCCATTCAAAATAAAATAATACCACTATAAATATAATATGAGTTAAAAGAATAGTTCCTATCTTAATACTTTCTAAACTCCCTCTTCTTTTTTCTTCCATTGCAACCTTGCTAAGTCCTCCTACTACCTATATAAATAACAAAGGAGAAAGGGGACACATTTTCTTGAAGCCTATGGTTGGGTTAAAAAAGTTTGATCATTCCCCATTAATCAATAAGGAAAATATCACATATGTGACACTTCACATGACCCAATTAACCACATATATATTAAACCCTACATGGATCAAAATTAATATCAAGTACAACCAATTTATTTTGTTACGACAATGACCTTGTGGTATTGTAGTATTGGCTTGATGGTTTTGCAAAAATGGGTTGCTAGTGTAGTAGCAATGACATGATGGTGTTACATCAATGACCCGATGGTGTTGAAACAATTATATGATGGTGTTTCAACAACGACTTGTTGGTGTTACAACATGTTGGGCCCTTCATTTTTGAGAAAGAACTGTGCAAGTTTTGAGTAAGCATGAGTCGCACAACCGCCATTCGAGGCTAGAAGGAAGAATAATAGAAAGCAGTTGCGGATGCTAGTGCAACACAAGTTAGGTAACAAATAGTTACAAAAAAAAAAGAAATCATGTGAGACAAAAGCAAGAATATCCCACTCAGCCTATATATGAGATGCATACTATTGTAATAGGGTTAATTGGTTTTTGAATCTTATGTTTTGTGGTTGGCTAGTTGAGTAGAGTCAGGTTGAGTCACATCTATCAGATTCGCCCAAGGTTTTGGGATTAGTTATCGCTACTTGTTGTAAGTCAAGATGAGGAGAGTCTGTAATGAACGAGACTTATCAGTTGGGGAATTAGAACTTTGTGGCCGAGGCCTAGAGCCAAGAGTCTGTACTGAATATGTCTATGTAATTCTTAGTCTATAATGTAAGAAAGATCTCAGGGATAATATGATAAAGGAGAACCAAATTTTCAAAATAGGATGTGTATTTGTATGTTTACTTGTGCATTACATTGTTCGTTTATGGGTTATGAGTTTTGTTTAATGGTTCTATGCTTAAAGCATTGTTCATAATGTAAGTAGGTTCAGTTCTTGCGGTTAGATGTTTCAGATCCGATGTTTCTCTTGCGTAAGAACAAGAATGAGTTCTGGATGATCTATGAATTCTCTTTGGTATTTTCCCTACCCTTCCCTATCTTTCTGTCTCAGCAGCACTTTGGGTGAGACTTCTTCTCTTCAGAGGAGATGAAAATTCCAGCACTCTAGACTACAAGGTACCTTTTGTTGGTAACATGAGAAGAACCTTGGTTTGATCGAATCCGCGCCAACAAAATGGTTCCGTTGCTGAGACCTGTGTAACAAGGGAACCTGTAGGAAGAATTCTACTGCAGATCCATAGATCTAGCATCGATCAATGGTGGGAAATAAATTGTGACGCCTTCACATGGAAAGAAGTGGAACTAAGAATAAAATCAATGGGAACTACTAGGGAAGCAATCTTTTACTCGGAAAGATCAAGCGACTAGTATGAGATTTTCTGGGTTAAATTTTTGGAAGAAAATTTTCAATGGGTTAAGAGACTCCAAGAAGCTCTAGAGTTCCAGAGACGAGTCAAGAATATCTGGACTTGGGATACCGAAAAGTTATCAACACTCCACAGACTGGATTGCCCAGTCACATGAGCTATGGATTTCTGGGTTAGCACAATGATAGAAGGATACATAATCAAATTTGCAGCTGAGAACCACCAGTCTTTCTTGTGAGAAGAGGAAATTTTCAAGAAAGGTGCAAGGGGAAGACTATTAAGAGAGATCCCCCTATGGATTAAGACTTTCTTGGTGGAGGAAGGGATGTTGATTATATCCCCGACCGAGACAGGGTGAAATTCATGGCATGAGAAAGGGGAAGGGTTCTTTGACAAATGGGGGGGACCAGCAAGGAAGGGATTCGAGAGACGAGAGATCATTGAAGAGAGCCACCATAGTTGAAAAATGGTGGCATGACAAGATCAAGAAAGATGCAAGATAGTCTAAAAAGCTGAGGAAAGAAGGAGGATCGGGAGAAATAGAGGAAAGACAAATGGAAGAACTGCAGAGAATGAAAAGACATGAATGATTGGCCAGTCAAAGATTGAATGTGAGAGAAGCAAGGAGAGCAAGAAGTCCCCAGGAGGCAGGATGAGGAGGAGGAAGCGTGGATGTAAGAGAAGAGGAAATCGACATGAATATTGGAGGAGAAAGAGAAGATTCAGCCTCGATGACAGGAGAAATCGAGAATCCAGCTGAAGAGATCACCCCAGTGGAAGCTAATGAGACCCCCCAGATCAAAGAAAACTGCGTTGAAGCCAGTGGCACCAGCCTCGAATCACCCATACACAAAGTGCCTTCTATACAAGTAGTAAGTTCAACACTACCTTCTCGTGCAAGTTTTGTTCCAGTACAATTAGTTAATCAGTCACAACCAAGAAGTGCAAGTATAGGGAGGATATTGGGATCCCCTGGTAGATCACAAGAAGGACCGTTAGGGTTCATATTGATACGAACAACATGATCAACAATGTTTAGCCATACGGGAGGTTCGATCGCGAGATACCCAGAATTTTGGGGTAAGGGAGATGTAGACGTTGAGCAACACTGGTTCTTGTGTGAAACGATCTGGAGATCTAGAGGGACTCTGGATGAAAATAAGTTGGTTGAGTTCCAGACCACCTGGAGAGGTCACGCTCTCAAGTGGTACATGAATATCATCAAACCAGGAGTGCCAGGGATGAAAGGTCAAGTGTTTACACTTGACCAAGTACGACCAAGGTTCATAGAAGAATTAAAACTACCTCAGTCAAAACAACAAGCCTTGTCTGAGTTGCACGATATCCAACAGAGGGAAGGAAAATTATCCTGGGAGTACAGCCAGAAGTTTAAAGACGCCATAGGGAGGTTGACACATCCAATCCATGAAGAACACCAAAGGGAGTGGTACATTCAGGGACTGCTACCTCTGACTCAGATTCCACTAATGCAATAGTGGATAGCCACGTTAACAGATGCCTTGGAAAAATCAATGAAGATCAAAGCCATGGCGGGATACCCTTATAACTTGAGAGTAACCCGACCCCCAGTAGATGTGAATTTAGCGCAACTACAAGGGAAAATATCAACACTTACAGAAAATATTCAAGAGATGATGATACCCAGACCAGGACGACCACAGGTTTGGTGCATGGGATGTTATACAAAAGGTCATTTGGTGAATGAATCTCCAAGAATAAGGGGGCTAGGACCTCCTCAGAATCTGAATGTAACCCCACCAGGACCCACGGGAGGAGTTGTACAAGTATAGACGAACTCACCATTCCATCATCCCACTCCATATCACACTTTTCCAGGAGGCCAAGCAGCACCAACAACGAAATATTGTGAGATTTGTTGGACCCTTATGCATGGACCGAGATAGTGCCCCATCATGAAGAAATATTCAACAGTACCAAACACAATACACTACAAGTTCTGCGCATCCACCACACATACTACTAATCAATGTAGAGCATTGTATGCTCTTGCAGACAGGCTAGATAGAACAATATTCAAGGTAAATGAAAACTTGGAGGGACCAAGAAGAGGTCGAGGAGGTGGAGCTGGAGGAGACTTCAGAGGAGGAAGAACTGGAGGAAGAGGACCAAGCAGATGTTACAACTGTGATGAAAAGGGTCACTTGGCTAGAGATTGCCCTCATCCAAGATGACCATGTTGCTCTCATTGTAGATCCAACGAACACGCAACCGAAGAATACCCAGAGCTAATCGCAAAGAGGGAGGATAGAGCACAACAAAGAGGAACTAACCTCATCAATTCAGATATCAAGAGGATTTCTAAGGGACAGTTGTCAAACCTTAACATTATCACTCGAGGAAGAGAAAAGACAGGAGTTGATGCTAATACTCTACCTCATATTCAAAAAGAAACACCTAAAGAAGACATGTACAACCCCATAAAGAAAAAAATGTTCTTTAAAGATGCCATAGAAGTATTCCAAAATAATCCTAATCATAAAATGCAAGAGAACCCCCCTTAACCATTTGTATACCCTAAAGTGGCACAAGACCCTGCTTCACCCCTTGCACCAAGAAAACCTGTAGGCATACCAAGACAACCTGAGAAACCTCAAAATGCAGTTGACCTCTGGTTTCAATTATTCTTTGACATCTTGGGGAATAATAAACTAAAAAAGAAGTTGCACAATGCATTGTATCTAGTCCTAGGGAATGAAGAAGCCTCAAAAGCAAGGATTCAGGTTAACCTTCATGAGAAGAGTACTCAGAGAGTTCAACGACGAAAAATAAGAATTGGAAAATAATTCTGACTAGTAGCCCGGTCAAATGACTTCAAAATTAGAGACGTCATGTTGAACCTAGGGTCAGATGTGAACATTCTGCCTAGGAAGACCTGGGAAGCCTTAGGAAAATCGAGACTGACATATTCCCCAATTCAGTTAAGAATGGAAAACCAATACTGTATCTTTCCCATAAGAAGATTGGAGAAAATGGAAATTGATATAGCAGGAGTAAAAATAGTGGTTTCCTTTGAAGTCATTGAGATCATGGGAGACAAGGACCCCTACCCTGCGCTACTTGGAATCGATTGGGCCTACGACAATTATGCAGTAATTGACTCGAAAAAGTATACCATGACTTTTGAAGCTGAGGGAATCAAGGTAGTTCAACCTTTGGATCCATACATAGGACCCAGGTACACAGAACCAACTGACAATATGGAAGGAGAAGACCTAGACCAGTTGTACACTATAATAGTTGGGACAAGAAATGACTACATAAACCTCACTGCGGATGTATCAGTAAGCTGGCGAAGTATACAATCAACAGACGAAGATTCAGAAATGGATTTTGATAGTTGGCAACAAGGTTTACATGAAATATTCTCAAGAAGATGTGGAACTATCAGAATGACCAGATGGGTTGGGACTGAAGTTAGAGAACACCCAATATACAATGGCACCTCATATATAAGCAACTTTTTGTAGAATATGGAAGCAACTTTGGGAGAAGATCAATGAATCTCGATACTAGATATATCTTTTCAGAATACCCCTGCCAGATGGTGGGCTACTCATAAAGTTTCACTTAGAACTTGGGACGAGGTAAATCAAGCCCTCATGTATAGGTTCTAGAATAGTGAGCAGTTAGAATCAAATATGCAGAAGGATCTCCACGTTGCGCAACTATGTAGCGGAGGATCGGACCCTAGGATACACATTCAACAATGCGTGGCACAGTGGCAGACCACAAAGATACCTTCTCACTTCTAGGTCCAGGTATTCTCCCATTCTCTAGGCCCCATCCTGAAAGCTTGGTTTATACATGAGGAAACCAGACGATAGACCTATGATTGGTAGACACTGATAACTCAATTTTGCAAAGACTTCTCATTCACAAGTAAGTACCCCGAGCTTAAACTAGTCCTATAAAAGATTAAAGAACTTCTTTTTACAACCAATAGTAATAACAGATCAAATCCTGTAGTATGTCCCAAGCATACCCAAAAACTTCAGAGTAAACACCACCTACCCTTGATTGAAAATCCCATAGAATGCTATCAGATAAACAAAGCTTCAGAAAGCCTAGATGAATTAGAAGAATTGAGAAACCTAGTCATCAAAGAGACTGAGGGGAATAGAGAATTCCAAAACACAATACCTAGCCAGATCGACAGTTCCTACAATCACCCATTGAAATTTTAGAATCTTAACATAGGGACTGAAGAGAAACCCAAAATAGCTTTGGTAAGATATTACTGGGATGAGCAAACCAGTCAGGAAATGAAGAACTTACTGAGGGAATACGAAGATTTGTTCCCAAAGACTTTTTCATAATTAAAGTGAATCAAAGGAGTTATGGGAGAAATGAAGATTGAGTTAAAACCAGGATCCAAGCCTGTTAGACATAGGCCATACCATCTTAACCCCAGAGTAAAGGAGATTGATAAGATGCTAGAAGAAGGTCTCATTTTTCCAATAGAAGAAGCATAATGGGTCAGCCTGATAGTCATTCAAAGGAAGAAAGACATTGAGGATATTAGAGTCTGTGTGGACTACAGAAGCCTCAATTCGACCTGTGTGCATGACCCTTTCCAAACACCCTTTACCGACAAGGTTCTAGAACAGGTTGCAGGGAAGGAATCATACTCATTTACAGATGGATTCTCAAGATACCATCAAGTTAGGATTGCTGAAGAGGACAAGAGAAAAACCACCTTCATTACTGAATGGGGATCTTTTGCATACAATGTGATGCCATTTGGGTAAAAGAACGCCCCTGCTATTTTCTCTAGGATTGTGATAACAACCTTTATAGAGTTCATTCACAAGTTCATAGAAGTTTATATGGATGATTGGATAATATATAGTTTGATTAAGGAGCATGTAGCATTTCTAAGGATAATGTTTGACAGATGCAGAGAGTTACAAATCTCATTAAATCTCAGGAAGTGTATCTTCTGTGTGCCACATGGAAATTTGTTGGGCCACATATTCTGTCGAGAAGGAGTATTGGTAGACGCTGCTAAATTTGTGGAAATTGAAAATATGATGCCAGTTATGAGTATTAAACAGTTGTGCTCCACACTCGAACAAACAAGCTACTATCGCAGGTTCATTCGAAGATATGCCAACATTACTACACCTTTGGAAAATCTCCTAAAAAAGGATGAAACGTTCCAATGGATTCCCGAATGTGACAAAGAATTTGAGACACTTAAGGAGAAACTCATTACAACACCGATTCTGATATTCCTAGACTGGGAGAAGGAATTTCACGTCCATGTGGATGCTTCAGGAATTTCCTTAGGAGCTATCCTAACACAACCTGGAGATGGAGCTATGGATCACGCTATCTACTTTGTGATTCAAAAGCTATTGCAAGTAGAGCACAACTACACAACGACATAACGAGAAGAATTAGCAATGATCTAAGATTTACATAAATTTAGACATTATCTGTTAGGATCTCATTTCAAATTATTTACTGATCATTCAACATTAAAATACCTAGTTAACAAACCTGTGTTGGAAGGAAGAATTTGTAGATGGTTCCTATTATTCAGGAATTTTCCTTTGAAGTCATCATCAAGCCAGGACGATGCAACGTTGGACCCGACCATCTATCCAAACCAAAGTCAGGAGAAAGTGGTGCAACAGTGAATGACTAGCTCCCAGATGAAGATTTATTTAGAATTGAGGTCATACCAGAATATATGGAGGACATAGCAATATTTCCTAGTACAGGGACATGTCCAGAAACATATTCCGCAACCCATAAATGCCATATGGTCGTTAGAGAAATAGATTATCAGTTGATTGCTGGGAAATTGTAAAAACTAGGACTAGACAACATCCTCAGATGATGTGTTCTAGATCATGAAAGGAAGGATATACTCTGGGAATGCCATAGTGGAATTGCAGGAGGACACGTAGGAGAAAAGAAAACAACACAAAGAGTTTTACAGGCAGGACTATGGTAGGAAACACTTTTCAAAGATGAAAAAGAATACGCCAGATTGTGTGATGTTTGTCAAAGAGTGGGAAAGCCATCATGCTGAGATGAACTTCCATTACAACCCGTTAGAGTGCTACAGGCATTTGAGAAATGGGTAGTTGACTTCATTGGTCCAATCAACCCCACAACTAAACATTCGAAGGCAAGGTACATCATTACCGCAACTAAATACCTTACTCGTTGGGCAGAAGCAACAACAATATAGGACTATTCGATGGATACTACTGCCAGGTTCATTTTCGAAAATATCATTACCATCTTCAGATGTCCCAGGAGCCTAACCAACGATCAGGGTACTCATTTCATTCGCAACACTATAGCAACACTTACAGTATAATTTATGATTCAACATCATAAGAGCAGTCCATACCACCCATAGGCCAACAGAATAGTCGAAGCCTTCAATAAAATCATGGAAAAGGGACTAACAAGGGTATGTTGAACAAACTGAAAGGACTGGGACGATAGAGTTCCATCGGTACTATGGGCCTACAGGACAACGACGAAGAAAATCCATAGATACACACCATTCTAGCTTGTTTATGGGAAAGAGGCAGTGGTGGCTGCAAATTTCATCACTCCAAGTCTATATATGGCACAAGCCACACATATGATAGACAAAGAATCAGGGGCGCAGAGACTTGTGGAGCTACAAGAACTCGAAGAAACTAGATTTCTGGAAGACTTCCATCAGTCGGTTGAAATGGCAAGACAAAAGTCTTGGCATGACCGACACAATAATACCAAGGTATTTACACAAGGGTACAAGGTGTTACTCTACGACAGTCGATACCAGAAGCATCTTGGCAAGCTACGCATGCACTGGTTGGGACCCTTCATATTTGTGGAGATTCGACCATCAGAAGCAGTCCGACTCATGCAACTGGATGGTGTGCTACAACTGGGATGGGTGAATGGTACTCACCTGAATCCCTACCTTTCTCACAACTGAGAAGAAGGAGAATCGCTCTAGTCCGATGGATCTTGTACAATAGTTAGATTTGAGTTTCATTTTCCCTCTAAAATTTTGTAAATTCAGTTAATACTATCCATGTGCACAGTGTTGTGCCATAACACAGTTTATTTGTTTTGTTTAAGTGTTGGCTGATACAAAATTGACCACTCAGCAATACAGACCCTGAAGCATGAGAAATTCCATTAATGACAGTCATTAAAGATGACGGGGACAAACTTTGTGGTCAGAGGGGCCATGAATCCCACTCCAATCTAAGTTAAAGGCCACGCAAACCCAGTCCAATCACACCCTTTATTGCCAGGCTAATACCTCGACTATCGCCCCTTAAGCCATAAAGCCACATTATGCCAAGATGCCATCGAATTTTTCACCAGGATACCTGCCTGACAGACAGAACGGTCTCAATTCGGCCACGTCCCTATTCCACCCAAACAGAGTAAATACCAAGATCACCCTATCGGATTTACCTAGATTAAACCGTCCTCTCGGGAAACTCATAACCCGTTACGTCTATACGGTCATGATGACATGTAGTTATTGTTAAAACTTATCCATTAATCCAGCTATAAGATTCTCATAACTCAGCCGAGAAAGTATTGTTTCTAAAACAAGCATAGCCATTTTCGAACTCAGTCGTACAAACTAGTTAGGAGCATCGCCAAAGCTGTGAACGTATCCATAGTTCTTAACGACCACATAAGCACTAATGCCAAGAGCCACAGCCAGCCATAGCACCATGTCTAAAGAAGTAGTACCAGATGAGCTCTGTGACCCCCGGGTCGAGATTATAGGTGATCTCAAAGGGAAGACAGAACATGTCAAGCTACTCGACCTTGACCTCATGGATTCATCCATATTTCCACAGATGCACCCAGACATTTTTTGGCAGCTAGTGTCAGATGGAATAGGATATATGCACTTTATACCGAAAAATGAGTTCATCAACCTATTCAACTCCACCATCATGAACCTGAGAGACTTACGAGACTTTGGCACCACAGGAGAAATTTCACGCTGCATGAAGTTCCTGACAAGAAGAGTGCATGATTGAAATCTATGGTTAGATAAGATATATCCAATCCATGCACAAGAAATCCAACAACTTACTGGACTATCCTCTAAAGGAGAGGATGTGTCGAAGGGATTTTAGGGACCCGACAAGCATGAGAAGAAGAAAGGTGAGCTTAGCCTTTACGAGATGTTCAATACCAAGAGAGGAGGATGCACAACATTCATCGAGCCAATACTGCCCGAAATAGTTCAGACTGGATGCTACATCATAGCAAACAAAGTTATGAGGTCCTATTATAAGGGTGAATGCACTTTATATGCCCTATCATTCATCGACTTCTGCACACAGGGAGCAGTATTCAACTAGTGTAGCTTCTTGTTGGAGGAACTACTCAAAGCTTGCGTGGAGGCACAGGAGAAAGGAGGCACCTTTACCTATGGATACCTTCTTGTGGCATTCACAATGCTCAAATGGAAGTCACCTGTGGGCAGAAAACCGATAATACTAGATAAAGGGCGCTTAGAAAAAATGTTTGAGCCATGGCAGGCCAGACCAGACTCAAAGAACACAACACTCAACAACGCAACATTTGCCAAATGGTATAATGTTATGATAGATGCAACACAATGGTCACGCATCTCGTAGGAGAACCTCAATAACAACATGAGGAATATTTCATTCAGCATGAACCAACATAACACATTCGTCTGACCGAGGCATGCTAGCAGGGAACATTTTCACACATCGATGCTACCATTCTATTTGGATGAGGAGGCCTTAGATAAAGAAGTTATGTCTTGGCCAGGAGTCAAACGAGGCCATCGTAAATAAGGCATGCACTACATTTTGCTTATCGAGCTGCGTAAGAAAAAGGAAAAGGAAGTAGGAGAGGGATCAAGCTCAAGCCCTGAGCCGAAGAAGCTAGATGCCTCGACAGAAACAGATTTAGAGGAGGAAGAAGAAACACTGTAGCTGGAGCGGAGGAAAATACCACCCCCCCGACAATTGCCACCCAATGTCGTGCTATCAGGAGCTCAGGTCAACCAGATTCTAGGTGTTGTGCTTGGCAACGAACCAATGGTGAAGAGGCCCAGAACGAGGGTCTCACCGAAAAAAACCCTAAACCCACAACCCCTTGCATCTGTCGCTCCCCAGACCCGTGCCATGACCAAATCCACCACTACCATTGACATTCAAGATGACCCAGACCCTGAAACAATTTCGGCTACATTCATCATTGAGCAACCCCCACCACTCTAATTACCAAACCTCCTTACCGCCATTCCACATCATACCATAGCCTCAGATCCGATGTAGCTCGACCACCAGAGACAGAGGAACGAAAAACCCCATAGACAACTAGAGAATCCCCCAAGCCCAGTTTAGACACCCCCAACCCTGACCCTAAGGCATTAGAGCAGCCCATGATGACGGATGTCCCGAATCTGAATACCCAGGATCAACAACCTGGGTCAATAGCATAGGAAGAAGCCGCCATAACCAGAGAAGAGATGGAACCCAACCATAACTTGAAAATCCACTCACCACTTAAGGGTGAGGATGCCCCAAAAATTACGACGCATGATGAAGAATCACCAGAAGATACAGTGATACCAGATGCACACAATGATCCATAATCAACAACAGAGCTGGATACGACCACCATGAAAGCATAGATGGCACAAGTTCTCTAGAACCCCCAACGATGTGCAGAAGTGATGCAACTCTGCATAACTAGAACTGAGGTTCTGATGCTCTTACCTGTAGACCTCAGATTGAGGATTGCACTAGTACCACCCACAGAGGATGAGGTAGAAACTTGCTCAGAACAATCAACAGGTAGTGGACTCCCACTACAGTGGCAAGTACCCACTAATGCATCCCCATCATCTACAGACTTGGTACAGTGGCCAACATACCAGTTGTCTGGACTAATAAGAGCCTCCACAAACCAACTAGAGCAAAGGCTTCAGGACACTGAGAGCTCAGCTGAGCTTTCTTGGAAAGAACAGTTATATGCACAAACATGTAGAACCGAGGAAAAAAGAGATAAACTCATAGCCCAGCGCAAATTGGAAAAAGTGCACAAAAAACTTGCAGAAGCCTGGATGGAGATTCAGAAGGTTGCACCTGACCTACCCGAAGCCAGTGAAATAAGAGAACCAGAGCAACAGATTGACTTGTTACAAGAGGCATGGACACAACTCGCTACACACACGGAGAATATACAAGCAAATCTACAAAAAGTCCAGTAGGAAGTAGAACAACAACCTCGGCAACTGCCAGACCAAATGCAGAGGATAATACTGCAAGGAAGCAATGCCCGAGTGACACTACATAAGCATACAATGGAATGCACCAGAATATTCAAGGAAGTCAGTGATTGGATGGGGATCATCGCTCGACAAAATCAAGTCCTGGAGGAAGTGCGCACCAAGATTCAAGTGCTCAATGAGGAAGTTGTGGTCATAATGGACCCCATATAGCAGCAACACCAGTTTGATCAAATCTAGTAGGCCGACAATGAACTCAATCCACTCTATGAAGCACAGTCCGTATCCAAGAAAGAGTTGTGTGATTTCCAACTGATAATTCAAACCACCTATGTGCAAATGCACCAGGTCGACACAACAACAGACTCTGAATGGAAATCATTGGTTGTAGCCAAGCCAAAGGAATACAATAAAGAGAAGACCCAATAGTTCCTGGCAGAAGCATCACTCCTCACCAGGAAATGGCAGGAAAAAGTTGAAATCTTTCACAGAATAGAGCACAGAGCATTAGAGATGGTTCCAGAATTGGGACCTTCATTTGAGGAGGTAAAGGAAGAAAAAGAAGAAACATAAGAGTCCAAAGAAGAAGAAAAGATGGATAAGGGAAAACAACAATTTCTCCTAGAGAATGTGAAAGAACCAAGCGCTTGACTCGAGGATGAGTCAAGGATTGTGGTTGGAGCCTGTTGGGCCCTTTGTTTTTGAGAAAGAATTGCACCAGTTTTGAGTAAGCATGAGTCGTGCAACTGCCATCAGAGGATGGAAGGAAGAATAACAGAAAGCAGTTACAGATGCTAATGCAACACCAGTTAAGTAACAAACATTTACAACAAAACAAGAAATCATGCGAGCCAAAAGCCAGAAGATCCCACTCAACCTATATATGAGATGCATACTATTTTAATAAGGTTAATTGGGTTTTGAATCTTATGTTTTGTGGTTGGCTAGTTGAGTAGAGTTGGGTTTAGTCACATCTATCAGAGTCACCCAAGGTTTTGGGATTAGTTGTTGCTACCTGTTGTAAGTCGAGACGAGGAGAGTCTGTAATGAAAGAGACTTATCAGTTGGGGAATTAGAACTCTGTGGCTGAGGCCTAGAGACAAGAGTCTGTACTAAATATCTCTATGTAATTCTGAGTCTGCAATGCAAGAAAGATCTCAGGGATAATATGATAAAGGAGAACCAAAATTTCAAAATAGGATGTGTCTTTGTATGTTTACTTGTGCATTAAATTGTTCCTTTATGAGTTATGAGTTATGTTTAATGGTTCTATTCTTAAAACATTGTTCATAACGTAAGTAGGTTCTGTTCTTGCAGTTATATGTTTCAGATTTGATGCTTCTCTTGCGTAAGAATAAGAATGAGTTCTGGATGATATATGGATTCTCTTTGGTATTTTCCCTACCCTTCCCTATATTTTTGTCTTAGCAGTGCTTCAGGTGAGACTTCTTCTCTTCGGAGGAGATGAAAATTCCAGTGCTCTAGACTACACGGTACCTTTTTTTGGTAACCTGAGAAGAACCCTGGTCTGATCTAATCCATGCCAACACAACAATATACTGATGGTGTTGTAGAAATGACCTAAGGGATGTTGCAACCATGACCTGATAGATGTTTGTAGCTTCAGTCCTTACAAAACCTATGATGAATTGTCTATAAAATTATCTCACAAAATTTTCCATTAGTGAGCATAAAAGGCTAGTTTTCCCCTAAATACACTAGCATAGTCACTCAAAACTGACATTAATCATGGGGAAGCATACCCTAGGAAAAATACATTGTTATTATCAAGAATAGGTTGGGATAATGGGTAAAAGTGATCCAAAAAGGTAAAATAAGGGTATGAAAATATGGTGTTTCAAACGTTCGTCATCTCCCCCAAACCAAAGATGTTTCATTCCCTCATGCAACCAAGTGATCAGTTTGAATTAGAGTAGGAGGTATTGTAGTGAATATTGCTAATGCTGAAATCTGTGTGCCCTTGGAATCTTGGCCCAACGACTGTTAACTATGTATTTTGTAAAAAATTACCTTAAACTAAAATGATAATACTTTAAAAGAGGTCAGAGGAAATCCTTCTAACCACTTTTTCTCATTCGATGAAGTGTAGGTACAACTAAATAGGTACATATCAGACCTATCATCCTACAACAATGGAATTTTAGGACAGATAAGGGAAAGTGTTACATCCAACACATCTAATAGGGTGATATCAACTAGAGGTGAAAAGGTCAGAAGAAAATTCCATAGGCACATGGAATTATTTCTTGTTGAAGGAGGATCATGTTCTTATGACGATGAGAGCACATGTGACATCAAGATTCCCTCGAGGTATAAGAATCTAGTGAAACGATGGGTACCTAAGTAACTTCCCCAGTTGGACACTAACTTATGTGTCAATGAGAGAATTATTACATTGCTTCATTGTCCATACATGGTTTGGGTCTATTCTCCATGGATGGCATAAAGCTGAAATATGGAGGACTTTTTGAATTGATGGAGTATGTCAGACCATGCTACAATTGTTGATATTGGTTGATGTTGGTTTGATATATTCCAAGTATGTGGAGATATGCGGTCACAACAAATTATATACAACTAAAAGACAATGATCACAATAAAGGAAGGACGATGTATATTGATGTAAGGATAAAGGCATCATGGAATATTGTAGGGCTTATAAACAGTAAAAGACCCAGGACAACAAGAAATCAACCCAATTGCATATTTGAGGGGTGTGAAAGAAATCATATATTCATATGTGCAGTAAAAACAATAGTTGTAGTGGAAGAGTTGTTGGTGGACTACGATTTGAATTGAATTGANTTGGTTTGATATATTCCAAGTATGTGGAGATATGCGGTCACAACAAATTATATACAACTAAAAGACAATGATCACAATAAAGGAAGGACGATGTATATTGATGTAAGGATAAAGGCATCATGGAATATTGCAGGTCTTATAAATAGTAAAAGACCCAGGACAACAAGAAATCAACCCAATTGCATATTTGAGGGGTGTGAAAGAAATCATATATTCATATGTGCAGTAAAAACAATAGTTGTAGTGGAAGAGTTGTTGGTGGACTACGATTTGAATTGAATTGATACATGCACTACTATTATGGGGGTGATTATGTTCTACCATTATACCCAACCTCTAATTTATATTTTCTTTTTTCTATCTTTAACATACATTTTAATAGATCACGCTTCTTATATTATTTTCTAATATTCTAAAATGTCATGATTCTTATATTGTGGTAGGGTGGTCATGGGAAGGCACCAACCAGTTCACAATAGGTAAACCATTCAATGCTTATGATATATAGTGGTGTAAATGTGTCACATTTTCTCATTAAAATTGTGGGGAAAAATGTGTCAGTGAATACTCCATTAGTCATGGTCATTTGATTGTCTTATAAGATGAATTTTTGTCTTTCTTATAGCATTATGTTTTGATTTTCATATCAATTATTGTTGACAATAATTGAATTAACTTGTTTTTTTTTTGATATATGTAGATGAGAACACATGACCTTGATGACATGGGTGATGAATTTGATTCCACCCACTCATTGCAAACAATCACAATGGCCTTGAGAAACGAAAATAGAGAACTCCTTACATTGGCTAGGTGTGAGCCTATAGAGGGGAGCATAGAAAGGATGGGAGTTTTAATGGAGGATATGAAATGATATGGGGTAAGTGCCATTTTTAAAAATATCACATATGTTAATATATGAATTTTGTTTTGCTACATTTATATGAGCTAAAGAAAAACATTTTATTTTTTATAGAAAGTTTTGGATTTGGCACCTTAGTTTGGTCATGGAGATGCTACTAGTAGCAGTGATGCACCAACCATACAATGTACTAGCATGAGCCACATACTTGGGAGGATAATTTCCTTTTTGTTTTGGCTCAAACGAATACAAATCTTGGGGCCCATGAGATGCCCTCATTGTGCACACCAGATCGTGCACGTGATGGTGTACATGGTGAATCTCATGGGCATGATTCTACACATTTTTATCTTGGAGAAACACATGTTCCCAACATGGGAACAGTCTCAGTCACCTTTTTGGTGGACGATGACATGGTTCCATTGAAGATACAACAAATCCCATGTATTTATGAACATCTTAATTAATTCCTATTATTTAATTGAAACTTACTTCTCTTAGATTATTTTAAACTAATGATCATATCGTTTTGCAGGAAACAATATTTTTTACAGGATGTTGCATGAAAAGGATTTAGAGATTTTTGGGCCTACCATTCACACATAGTGGAATGCCCGTAATCTAGATTTGAAAAATAATCTTATTAACGATTTGGTTGGCCTATTTGGTGAAATGTTCAACAAGTCCAAAATCACCATGAAGACAAATTTATATTTGAAATATGTGAGAGATCAATATAGGGTTCATTAGAAAAAAAAAACCTGTGTATGATCGTCCTCTGGTGATTCCCAAGATGGAATTGAAGAATATACATGATGACACAAAGGAGATTATGTTGAGACAAGAAGATAAGACACTACTTGGCCCTACAAGGTATATGATATTTTGAATTTAATATGTCGAATTTTCTTTAGTTATACATAAAAAAAATGTGATATATAACATTTTAAAACTTTTTGTAGGCACTTGGGCATGTCGAAAGAAACCAAGGAAAGACTGGAAAAAAAAGGGCTGCACAAACTTGGCCAAGGTGGTTACCTCAAATTAAAAGAACAAATTGTAAGTATGAATAAATTAACCATATTATTCATATCGTCATACAAATTTTATTTATATGTAGCCAATAAGAAAAAATCACGATATTATGCAATGCAGGGGGATAGGTTCAACACTCCCACCACCAAAGAAGACTTGAAGGTCAGGCTCAATTTCAACCTTAAAACAATGGTGGAACATTGATAAAGGATGGATCAAACACAATTTAACCCTTTCAACATGATGGTAAATAAAATGACAAGACATTAATTGTTGATTACTTGTGAAATATATTGACGATTGATTTATCCCTTCAATTAATGTGTCTATTTTTTTTAAGAAGAAAAGCAACAACAGTCCAATAGTTAGTGGCAGTGTTGGTCAATTTATATGCATAAATTAGAGACATTAAATTATCAATCCAGAAGCTCGTAAACTTGTGAGATGTTGAAAAAATATATGTAGGACTAGGAAACTAACCTATACTAAACTAATTCTATTGAATTCAAAGGTATTTAGCTTAATACATCATTTCTAGGAGCCAAGATTAAATGTCAAGGCTATAATCATTGGTTTAGTTACAATATTTTACTTCATTTAGAAATATTCCTGCTACCATATAGTTCTCTCAATGATTCAAGTGAATCCCATAGCTTATCAAGCATCAAAATCAAAGAAAATAAAGCTTGCATGATTAAATCCATAAATCTTAGAGTTTAATCAAGGTCATGTAACTTGCATTTTGTTGGAATTCCTATGGTCACAACTAGTTAATATTTCTAGTTGCACACCACACTTGGTTGTTTACACACAGGGAAAAATTAAAGAGTAGAAATAAATGAAAAACAAAAGCATAAATTAACAATACAAGAAAGTAATTAAACTGATAAATTAAATAAGAATAGTGAACTATGAAATAACATCACACAACTGAATCTAGTAAATGAAGAAATCAATTGCGCCTAAGAAAATAAACTATCTGGGCAGTATATACCAAAGAGAGGGGGGCTTTCCTCTCTTGGAATACACTACTGAGGAAGACTATAGAACTTTGTTCATGATAGCTTCAACATCTATCTCTTTATTTCAACATTCAAAATGTTCAGAAAATTACAGAGTATGGATTACAATCCTTTTCTAAATTGCACCAACTCTCTCTCTCTCTCTCTCTCTCTCTCTCTCTCTATATATATATATATATATATATATATATATAACACAACTTACATGTCATAAAAAAAAATGTTGCAACCATATGAATTCATCCTCTAAACAAGTGGATTGCACAACCATCACGATGTTGGATTTTACTTGGTTAAGACACAAGTGGTTGTGTCCTACTGGCTTCCTGACAAAGGAAGGGAGTTGATTTGGCTACAAAATCATCATGGATGATGCAGAGCGTACAACTTGAGCAATTTATCAACAAAATCATGTTGATTCTTGAATATACAAAGATTGTTGACCACAACTTTGACCAAAGATATACACCTTGGTTGATGGTTATTGGGTTCGTGTGAACAACATGGAAGCATGAAAAAATCATCCCCAAAAAAACCTAGATTATTGAATGTGTCCACAAGAGGTGACACCATTCAAAACATCAAAGTGCTACTGTATTTCTGAAGATGACAATCTACTACAAGAACGCTATCGGATTTCTGGGAATGACATAAGAAAATTCGTTTGAATATACACCCATAAATCCCTTGTTGTGCATGTTTTGTTAAATATTCATGTGTGCCACCTAAATGGATATATTCTTCACAAAACCCATGTTGCATAACTTCTTCATTCATCCTTATCTCTCTACAAATGACATATCAAAACCGTCCTTGGAAACTGTCTGCTATAGGAAATTTGGTAGTAAGGGTGCTACCAGATTTCTAGAAAGTGCCAAAAACCTTTTAAAACTTAGGAAGTCATTAGGAAATCACAATGTCTATTCCAATTAACCATCAAAACGTGTGAAATCAAGCATATTAGTGCTCACATGTCTCATGTAGCTTGCATGGTGTGAAAGTGGATAATTTATGATGATATATGGTAATGGAAGTGATAAATAAGTGAAGGATAAAGGAGAGATTATAAGATAATAGGTTAAATGGCTATTGGAAACATGTTGAAACTGAGGCTCAATAGGTGGACATCATCCCCATGATTCTAGTAGTGTGCAACCCCATCACAATATGCAAGTCTTTAAAATTAGATGTATATATTGACAATTATTAATATTTTCTTGCATATGGTGTACTTATAAATTTTCTTGTTTCAATGGTAGAGAATGTAGATGAGGGTGCTCATAGAGGAGAGGAATAGATGACAACCCAACCAATGGTGTTGAATACTCCTCTAGGTAAAATGCAGTGTAACGATATTTGTATTAATGAAACATTGTTATGAATAATGACTAACCATATCCTTTTAAAGTTTCTAGTTATTTTAGTGGATTCCCATGTAGTTCAAGCACGTGCATGTCATACTACTAGAATTACAATGCATGATATGATGCGTAGTCAAGCAACACTAGAACAGGGCCCAATAGACGAAGGGGATCAAGAGGAATTTGAGGATTTACTCAAGAATTACAATACAATTAAGAAACCAAAAAAGAAGTGACTATACATATTTTGAGGAGAAAATTTATTAATATAAAATATTTGTTGTCCAATTTTTTTTTTCTACCTTCTTATTCATGAACCTTATATGTTTAAATGTACAAAAGCACACATATGAACACACATTATTTCTTTCATTTACCTTTAATTTTTTTTTTTCTACTTGTTATGCATGATTGAGTATGGGGAATTGAGAGTGATGTGAAGGGTGGTGGGAGGGGCCAAATGAACTTCCACCTTCACATGGTTGGTCATGTTTAGTAGAGAATACATTTTCTCAAAACAAAGAGGAGATCATTTAGGTATTCTCCTTTAGTCTTTCTAGAGCCTCATACATGTTTAATTATTATTCAGTCATATAATATTTTATCCTCTTTGAAAAATGCAACCTCATACATGTTTAGTTATTATCTAGTCATATAACATTTTGTTCTTTTTGAAAAAAGCAGCTTTGAAGGGAAGTCACCTCCATGATCCACAAGGATTTCCATCAAGGTAATCATTTGCTTCTCTTGCCTCATGTTGTTTTAAGATTAATGCAGTTGTACCTACCCAAACTTCCTCCAATATGAAATGCATAAATGCACTGATATGCATTTGATTATTTTTACATTGTTTTGTGTGTGATGGATTTTCAAATTTAAAAATGTGATTCAAACTAAATGTATTCACAAAAGAATTGACATTGATGTACTAGTGAAATCGGGCCCAATGTACTAGTGAAGAGATGTTATGGTTCCAATTAGGAGATCTACTTTGAGAACATAATTAACATGATGAAAATTTAATGTGTTTAAGGACAATATACTTTTACATAAAATAAGTGATATTTGTGGAAGGAAACCATACAAACTTAAGTGTGAAGAAGATGACAAAGGAGATTATTAGACATGTATTCTTGTCTATAATTGCACAATTCTCCTTGAGAATAATTGTTTCTTTTTGCAATTTGTTTTTTTTTTTCATCATAATTAATATTGTACTTCATGAGAGAGGAGCCAACCCCCTTTAAAGGATTAATTGAACCATACTATTGAAAAGAAATGAGTTTCTTTGACACTTTAGTCATTTGATCAAGGTACATAATCATCTCTATACCTTTACTTTTAGGATTGAATATATTGCATGATTATATTTATTATTTCATTTTCAAAGAAGAAAGATTATTTTCCAGGGACGCATCATCATCAGCCTTGGCTCTACCTTAGAATTGGTGATGAAGGTAACTCATTATCATGTTTGAATATTTGAACGTAATGATATCTTGGAAAGTATATAATTATATGCTTTTTCTCATTTACTTGATTTGATTTTATTCAATTTAATTTAAAAATTAAATACCATATCTTATTCTCCCCTTTCTTGATCTTGATCTTCAACTCAATTGTAATCTATATTGCACTGAAATATGGAGCAAAAATTAAAGCCTATAATGGATGATTTTTTATTTTTCACGGTATAACAAAGTGTGTGTGTGTTTAATCATCATGTCAAATAATTTCCATGGCTTCTGATTGTGGATACAACAAAGGAATGGTTATTTCTTGAAATCTTCATAAATTTTGAAAACCTTCTCTTGACTATATGATGATAAGAAACATCTTTTAATTTATGAGATATATTCAAAAAGTGTAATTAAAAGTTGTTTTCTATTTACTTTGGGAGTCTCATAAGGTAAATGGAATTCATAAGAATTTGACACTTTCCAGGTTGCAACCAAGATCATCCTTGACTTAGCAGCGATTTAGGGATCTCTTGTTGACTCTATCAATAATATTCAGTTTTATCCAATTGTAATTTTGACCTTGAGGCTTCAAAAAAAGTTTGCAAGTATGTCATAGTGTTATCTAAGGTTTTCTTGTCTTCAATGAACATCACAAAAGAAACATTAACCTCAAAGTGTAGATTTATGAGTTAATTTCCATTATGAGTTGCTGCAACACCACTAGAGCGATGTTGCAACACCTATTAGACTCATGCCGCAACAATGTTGTTTCAAAAACATCAGGTTGTTTCTGAAACACCCTCCAGCCGTCGCTACAGCACCACCCAACTGATGTTGCTACAACACCTATCAGTGTCACTACTACAACACATGTTGTCACCAATACTAGAACACCACCACCACAAACTACCAAATCATCAAACCTTTCTTCAGTTTCACCAATTATGACAATGTTGAGGGTATGGTTGTTGCACCCTAACGTCTTGAATCGGCCAGGTGGCAGGCACACCATTTTGGAAAATGATGACCAATCAATTAAAAATGGTGTCATATGGTTTTGAAAAAAAGATGAATACACAATTGTAATCCTCTAGCCTAGTACAAGTGAATGGCAATTGCTTCAAAAAATTCCTATCATCATGCAGATTAGTTGATGAGGATGCCAAGTCACAAGTTGCAATGGTTCTCCTGTCTTAGTCAGAATGTTGAAATGAAATTAAGAACAACCTAAGGATCTCAGATCCTCATGGATGTCCTCAACCCCTTCTTGGTAAGAAAAGGGTGATGTAGATGTATAAAAATTTCTCTCGACTTGAGCAGGGGAGGAGAGAATTGTTATTGTAAAATTTGAACTATGTTTATGCATTAACAAAATCATTGTTCTATTTATGTGAAGATTATTATGCATTTATGAGAATTTAAGTTGAATATTCGACAATAACTTCCGCCTAATGCCTCATTTAAGGAGGTAGAGCCCCCTCGATATCCATGTACTGTTGTATTTTAGCATAGATCTTGTAAGTTCCTTTGAATTGTTTGGTTTGAGGATTTATGTCAATGTTTACTTTATTCTTGCATTTTTATAATTGATGTTGTGTTACAACCATGTACCTTCTTTTAAAAAGTATCCAAGGTTTTTGGTGGGATGAACCTCATATTAATAACAAACTACACACATATATGATGCACGCTTTCATGGATATCAATGATATGCGTAAAAAACATAATTGTGATTTACAAATGGGGGGATTATCACTTGTATTGGAGAGTGTGGCTTGTGCAACTAACTTAGGAGGTTGGGAGGTATAAATATGATTTCTTTATTAATTTAAATTTGATGCCAATCAATTCATGATTGGATGCCATTCTAGTGCAAAATTTATTCCCTCTATTTATATCAATTTTGTGCAATTGATTACACATGATTGGCTGCCATTGTATGGCTGCCATTGTAGTGGGGAACTTATTCCTTTCATTCATTAGAATCTTGTTCATGATTATATTCTGCAAGGATTTTTCCTTCCACTTTTATTTTGAAAGTTATTAAAGTCTCTTTATGATATTATAACTATCAAAATACAAGCTAGTTCCACTTTATGGTGTGATATTTACAACTGTCATTGTCATCACTGCAACTTCCATCTTATTGTATAATCTGCAAACAATTTTGTTTTTATGCATGTCTGTTTGTTTTCTTGTTTACCCATATTATCATGCCTATCCTTGCTTTCTTGTTTGGAGTTGTGTAATTTTTACGAATATAATATAACTTTCCTTTAGCTTATATATTGTTTGTAAACATTGTTCTATTGATTTTAGAGGTTTTATAACATTGTTGATAGAGACATTGATATGAAAGGGCCTTATGCACTTTAATGCTATTTCTTTGTGATCAATTTTTTGTTTGAGTTTCTTCATCTATAACCTTTTATGGATTGATTGGTTCTTCTTTCTTCTAGTTACATATTTTTTTGTAACAATTCATGTTACTATACTTCTACAAGATCTTCCCATTACCCTTTCCTTGTTTGCAATCCTCAACAAAGGTATAGTATGGGCTTAAATATTTTCCATTCAAGTTATTAGGATTATGTATTAGGATCCTCCCTCTTTTTGTTCCTAATTCTACTTGATGGTCTTTCATGTTAAGTAGATATTTTTGGCTTTGTGTGAGTGATCTTGTTGGTGTGTAGGTGTATTGCATGTGGAATGTTGGGAAATCACTCTTATGTGATATAAAATACTTGTTTCATTTCTCTTTTCTCCCTTTTTTACATGGGATGTTTTTTATTCCATTCATTATTTCACAAAGAGATGTATTTTTTTAATTATGCTATGATACTTGTACTAGAATAGTGCCATAAAAGTGACTAAAACCATCACAAAAATTGTGTTGACATCTTGACTCTTGAAATTGCTAGGTAAATGTAGGAATTTTATTATTCAGATGCTATACTGGGATGTTATGAGGCCCATTGTTGTTGTATGGCGCTCCCATATATCTTCTAAATTTATGTCTATGTTGGCCTTCATGTTGCTTATTCTTTGCCAAGTGAGCCAAGGTAGTTGGATAAGTTAAATGACGACCCTAGATTTGCATAGTGATATGAAAAGAGAGATGGGCACATGTCTATCCTATGATATTAAGAGAGAAAACAATCTTTATGGGCCTTTATTAAAAATACATTTTTTTCTACAAATCTGAAACAAGGTTTCAATCATGATAAGTTTCCATACAAATTAGAACTCGATGGAGTAGAGTAATTTATCTCCTTGAAGAGTTGATTTTTAGGATTTAATATTGGGAGGTATGTGTTGAACACTCAATACACCCTAAAAAGTCTACGTCAAATTTCACCTTTTTGGGTACCACTTGATCTTTTGGCATTGTCTAATATGAAAAAATGTGTCTTTTGCTTATCATTTTTTATTCTCATTAAGTATTTAAAAGCTTGCTTAAACATGCAAGAAATATACAACTTAAAGAAATAAAGAATCGACATCTAATACTTTTCCCAACGCATTCACGGAATTGGCATCAGAAAGAATTATAGGAGGAAGAAAATCACTCGGGAACACCACAGTCGCCGACCGTCGATCCTCATCAGCGTTAGAGAACAAACGTTTTCTTTCGCAAATGAAATTCTCCAAGGATATCGCCGATGATCGATTCTCTCGACATTGGCGAAAGGTTAAAGGAATAAGCGTTGAACATAAAATGAAATAATAATCGTCGAACACCAACTGCCGAAACATTTTCGGTATCGAGAGATTTGAAGGACGATAACCCACGAAGAAACTGCGTGCTAGTTTTATTCCCGAAGGTCGATCCCCGATACTCACTCGGCATTGACAGTCACAATGTTAAGATTAGTTTAGTGTGTTCGACTTAAACAAAGTCCTGAGTCTGACCATTACCCACGAACTGATTTCCAGGTTTTATTTAATGAGTCCCAAGTAACTGATGCCATGTTAGCATCAATTGGCGTCGAGAGTTTTTGTTAGGGAAATATCAACCAAAATACAAAGCAACTCAGAGCTATGCTAATTATAAAATTAAGGCTAATTTACAAGAATCTAAGACAAGAACACAGTTTTATGCACAAAGAGGGAAATGATGCATTCAATTACTATGACTTGAATCATTTCAACAAATTTTCGAAGTTCTATATATTAAGATTCCCGTCGGGTTCAGGTTATATACAATAAACACTACCAACACATTTTGGCCAACCGACCTGGTCACATTGAGGACGTGAAAATTTTCACAAAAAAAGAGGGAAATTTATCAAAAAATTATGCGTCATGTCCGAGAAAACAAAACAGTGTTCGCCATTCATGTCTTTTCTACGCACAGATTTTCTCTCGGGCTGCTCCGTGCTCCTTGGGGTGTTTTCATGTTCTATTCTTTCGATACCCTTTGAGCTTCATGTAGCTGCATTATCATATCTTGTGCTTCCCAAAGTTGTCTTTTAAGCCAGGTTACATTACCTTCACGACCATGTGATGCTGACAGCTCAGGGTTCTTTTCCACCAACTGTCGTCGTAACTCTCTATTATCTTGGTAAAGTTCAACTATGGCAAGTTGTGCCTATTCTAGCTCCTAGTTAGGATCATGAATGTTAGAACCCCAGGTTTCCATCCTTCTTGTTCTGCTCCCACTTCCCCGACTTGCGGTTTAGACCGGTTCAAGATGAATAGAGCGCTTTAAGGACTCTTCGACAACTGATCATGCACACGGTTTGACCAAGTTTTGGTGTTCCCCAGCTTCCTTGTTTTTTTGAGGCCTCACTCTCCTCCACAGTATCTACTATGGAAGGGGCATGTTCTCCAAAATATGTCCTTGCGACATAGTTTCATCCACTTTGGTATCCGCACAAAGCGACACTATAGCTTCCGCGCAAAGGTCATAATTTTCCTTTGAAACCTTAGGAATACCCATTGTCGATAAGAACGAGTCCCAAGCATGTTGGGGCTCAGTCCTGGCACTTTGATTTCCCTGTAGACCCCGCCTCACATTTTGAGGAGATCCTATGGTGCAACAACGTATTTTCTTAGATGTCTGTGACTGGACAAAAAAAAAAACACAGAGATTGATCAAATTGGGCTCACAAGACGAATCTCCACTAGTGCATAAGCTCAACAAAAATGAATAGAACTCTTACAGAACATTTAGAATTTATAACGAAGCGGGGCAGCGAGCAAAAACGTGCTAGGGGACACTGAATGCCTTGCGACAGGACATTTCAGAGAATTATTGTGCCACATTTGCGTGACGGGTATGACCCAGGGCATGTGATATGCAACTGATAGGAATTATGAAGGATGTGTGGTATGATAATCTTGATTCCTTTCATTTCCCCCAGCCTCCATAATGAGCTGATGATGGTCGATGCACTTGCTGATGCGAATCCCATGAGAGCAATCTACCTCGATCGAAAGCATTTAACGACTTCACTTATAACAGTATCTAATATTCTAGGAACTTGCTCGTAATTTTGGCACATGTTCAGCTTTGACATCCTTTCCCTACCCCAAGGGCCAACCGACCACTGGCGTGAATTTGACTCTCATGTTTTCTGTACCCGATCTACCATGTTGTGGTGCGCATATGTAACCCACCTCAACTGAAGAAAATGGCAACGCTAACAAAGATAGTACAGGTAATCTGAAAGGTTGTAGAGATCACGCAAGTATCAAACAACCATTCTTAGAAAGCTTTACAGGTATGCATCAATCTATTTTTTCTTCCTTCTTATGTTTTTTATACATTTTGCCGAGTATTGTTCTGTAAGAAATTTCTAAAAAACAATTTTAATACCGAGTGAAGGAAATATATCTCTGACTACTAAGCAACATTGGCTCCGTAACTTCACCGAGGAATCTGGGAGAAACCAAGTCCAAAAAAATCAACAAAGAAATGAAGGATATCAGACTCCCCGAGTTCAGCAACCCCGACAGCCTCATCAACTTGTGTGAAATAGTCAAATCACATACCAAGAAATATTTATTGTGGGCTGAATAGCTAGTGAAGGTGGTCAACACAACGCCAGGACAAGTGCAAATATTTATGGAACATCCGATGGGTTGTGCTACAGAAGTTAAACACCAGTCTAGCAAAGTACTGAGCGCATGCAGTGGAGATTAGAGGAATTTACACAGCTCTAATGGAGCAACACAAATTTCCATGGGCCCAAACTTATAGGGATCTATTTATTAGTTGGTCGGAGTATGAGGAAATTCACCCTTTCAAGTGTTATCTCGAGTTGACTGTTAAAGAAACTGTTAGAAGAGGATGCCACGTGGGGAATTTTGTTTTGTTCAAACTACACTTAGCCATTATTTTTGGTTGAATTTTATGTTATAAATAATAACATCGACCGATTAGTTAAGGGTTGATGGTCGTTGCAAGAAACTATTATGTTTTGGTTTTGTTAATAATGATTTCTGAGCTACCATTAATAGAGAAGTCCTTCTGGACCAGAGACAAGTTATTTTCATCAACTGCATGTGTGATTGGACATGGAGAAGAACTATTTCCTATCATGTTTCATGAATGATGTTGTAATGAGTAAGAGCAATTAATTATGTTGTCAAGTTATCTGGTGCAAATTTTTTTTGTTCTTTGCTTTAACGACGAATATGAATCGTTGTGTTATTATGTGATGAATGATTATGGTAGATGAATTATTTTGCTTGCCACTATCTTATTGCATATGTGTTTTCTTTCTGGTAATTAGTATCTTAGACAGTAATTGGATTCTCACATGGTTAATGTATTAATACTATGCTTGTGGTATAAAATTGTCATCTACATGCTTGAGCAGCGGGTTATCCCAAGTTTATCCTCTTCCCCTATAGTTAATCTTAATTCTATTTTGTTTCCAAGTTGGTTTATACCAACTCATATCTCATATCGGTCCCACCCAAGAGAAAATACAAAAAAGAGATAGTACGAACTGAAGGAAGAGCCTTCACAAGAAAACATAAATCTCATCGATAAATTGGCCAGATCACAAGATCTGGAGAACAATTCCACTATTAAATGTTGCAGATTCTAATTGGGCCTCGATGGAGGGTTTGGTTCCTACTGTTGAATCAAGGGATTTAAGACCCATCAATAGAATTGGCTGTAGAAGGAGGGCCTGAGAATCAATGGTTGGATATATATTCTACAGAGTATTTCAAATAGGCTATAGATTCAAAACAACCCACATGCATGGCTAGTCATTCCTAAGATAGACCACACACGCTGAGTACTCCTGAAATGAGTAACTCACCCTAGCCCGAGGAAGAACATTTTCATGTTGAAATACCTTACGCTCTTCCTCACGAGGTAAATTAATTCAGAAGAATCACAAGAGCCTATGCTCGACAGATCAATGCATTGTCCTGAGCTCCCATACTCCCTCAAAGAAAACAACAAAGAAGACCAGTGGTTAGTACTCTCGATGAGGTTTTCGTGCACTCGATAGAAGACTTAATATATTTCCCAATCATATAAATCCAATATGTTCTTGATTTGATACCTGAAACGCCAGCCGATGACATCTTTGAACTAGAAGATTTTTCAGAAGAGGAGGAGTTTAACTCAGATTCTGAAGATATGGAAGGAAATAATGACCATAATGATGAAAGGGGGAACATACCTCTAAAAAATAAACCATGGTTGGCCAGAGACACTTTGTCCCTCCCAAGACCAGTTCATAACCTTCCCCGACATCCAGAGAAGTTGCTTCATAAGTTCGATCCCAAAACCTATGGATTGCTTGAAGATCATATCAAGAATTTTATACTAGCGATCAGGCTTATGAACGTACACCATGAAGACGTAGTTTGCAGGTTGTTACCCTACACTTTTGAGAATTCAACCTCCACATGGTATCTTAACTTATCTATAGGATACATAACTAGCTGGACGAAGTTTCAAAAGGATTTCCTAGACAAATTTGCAAAGGAGACTACTACAGGAGCTCTGATGGCTGAGTTGTTCGCTCTCACCATGAGTTCGAAAGAAAGGGTTAAAGATTTTAATCAAATATTCACGACCATATTAAACAAATTTCAGCCCGAATTCAAACCAACTCAGGAGTTTCAAATTGAAGTATACGCTAATGCGCTCCCAACTTCTATCTCCATGCTTGTAAAGAGGGCTACCAAACGAACCTTAGCTGAGAATTTTGAAGAAGCTAAAACGATATAATTCCATATGAAAGGGTGTAAAGAAGGCCAGGTCTCTTTAGTTAAGAAAGAAGCTCAACCTCCTCCCAAGAGAGGACTCATTCTGACTAGACCACCAGGGAAACAAGCAGAACAGACTCTTGACAAGGATAATGGAGACATAGAAGATCTATAATGCATGGTTAAGAAATTATCAAACGATATCATAGACATGAAAAGGAATGCATGGGAAGGAAACCAAGGCCAAAGGCCCTATAATACTTTATTTAAAAGGAACCTACCATTCAAAGCCATTGAACCTCCCCCAAATAACTTAAATATCGGTCTAGGGAATGTCACATCTTATTATTTCTGTACTTATCACCAGGAAAACCACTCCTAAAGAGACTTCCCTCAATGGGTGCATGCCATGAATTTGATGGCCAACCGGTTTTTAGACGAGGTTTCCCTAACTAAAAAAAAAAGCAATTCAGTTATGAATATTGCTGAACAGGAAGAGATTGACCCACCAGAAGACACAACCATTATGATATGGGATCCTGACTTAATTATTCCTTCCGACGACCTATTTCAGGTTCAAGAACCACCTGCAGAGATCTTGGTTATGCAATCTAGAAGTAAAGGGCCTCCTGTCCCAAAGGATCCTACTGCCACTCAAATGTCATGGGAAGGGTCAACTCTCGATCACCCGAAAACAACTTCTACTCCTCGTAAGAACCTCATTAGCATCCATATGTGAGAATCACCCAAACTGGAGTACAACGTAGTTGAAGATTTGAAGAAGTTGAAGGCTAATATATCGGTTATGGACATATGCATAATCCATCAGCAAAAATATTTCCTGCTACAAGCGTTGAAATCAACATAAAACCCTCTGAAAAGCAATTAACAACAAATAAATCTAACTTCCACAGACCTAGTAAATAAGCCAAATGTGAATACCTTCTCAAAAGATAAGAAGGGAAAAAATTTTGTCCCATCATTTCTCTTAACGTTTGAAGTTTTCAACAGGAACCTCCACAATTGTTTGGTAGATTCGGGAGCATCTTCCAATGTTATGCCCTTGTCTATTTGCAAAAAATTAAATGTCATTCCTCTACAGAAAGATAAACATGTGATACAGCTAGACAGGATGGAGGTCAAAGTCATGGGGGAACTTAGAGATGTAATGATTAGAATAGAGACACATTCTAAGTTTGTGCAAGTGATTGACATCATTGTAGTAGACATCCCAAAGGCCTATGGGTTATTACTAAGTCGATATTGGTCTGAGAAGTTAAACAGGTACTTTAGCACAGACTGGTATCACATTTGGCTACCACTGAAGGGATACAATAATATGATTAGAATCGATAGGGAGAGATATCTGAAACATATGGTCACTGATCTAGAAACCATGAATGAACCCTCATCCACATATTTCCCCATGCTAGGCAATTATTCCTATGATTCCCACTTCGGAAACATTTCTCCTCTCTTATCCGATGTCCCTCTCACTCAAAACTCTGAAATGGTTTTTCAAGAGAAGTCGTCGATACCAACAGAAGACACCCTCTTCTGCCAAGACCATGCGCCAGATATTACAGAACAAAAGATAGGAGAGCAAGAAAGTAATAAAGAAGAGGAAAAGGATGATTTTCATTCACAAATATGGACCATATACTTTGATGGATCTAAATCGAAGGAGGGATCAGGGGTAGGGTGCATCCTCATTGATCCAAAAGGTAAACGTCATTTCCTATCCTATAGACTAGAATTCGAATGCACCAATAACACCGCCAAGTATGAAGCTCTAGAACAAGGGTTAAAGAAATCCATAGACTTGAACGTCAAAGAATTGCAAGTTTTCGGGGACTCAGAGATTATTGTTAGACAAGTAAGGAATACTATACATTGCAATTCCCCACACCTGAAGAATTATCAGTAGGAAGTGCATAGGTTAATGGAGAATTTTGAAGCTTTCAATATCACCACAATCCCCAGAGCAAAGAATATCCTTGTTGATTCCCTGGCCACAACTGCTTCAAGGCTGTCACCTATGGAAGACTATGAATCCTCCCGATTCACTGTGGAACTACTCTACAAACCATTAGTGCCTAACAATATCTCTAATTGGAAACTCTTTGAAGGAGACAAATAAATCATAAACTTCCTGACTAACCAAGACAATTTCAAATATTTAGCCATTGAAGATGAGGTATTCTAGGAGCAATCGACAGAAATTGATCCTCAAATAGGCCAGCCTATTGACAGATCGAAATCTCACACCATCTCAAAGGGGATAGCTAATCTAGAAAATCTGTTTGATCTGAAAGAATGTTTTAGGGGGCCTAAGAATGCAAAGACTGATAGCTCATGTCCCCTGCATGAAACTATAAATATTGGAACCCCAGAAAATCCAAAGAATGTGAATCTCAACAAGACTATATTTAAAGAGGAAATAAAGGTTTATCTCAAACTATTTAGACAATATCAATATGTCTTCACATGGTCCTACCGAGACCTAAAAACCTACGACACTCGGATCATTCAACACACTAAACCGTTAAAACTTGAGGTGAAACCTTTCCAATAGAAGCTTCGAAAGTATCACCCATCCCCGGAACCTCTCATGTATCAGGAATTAAAGAAACATTTAGATGCCAAGATCATTTTCTAGGTTAGGCATTCTGCATGGGTAGCAAATCTGGTTCCTATGAGGAAAAATTCTGGAGAAATTCGTGCATGCGTAGATTTTAGAAACCTCAACAGAGCTTCAAAAAAGGACAATTACCCAGTCCCACCAATGGATAAACTCCTACAGACCATGTCTAGCTTAAAGATTTTCTCTCTACTGGATGGTTTCTCGGGTTACAACCAAGTCCTGGTTTCGGAGGAGGATCGTTTAAAAACTACCTTCCGAACCAAGTGGGGAACCTTCGCTTATAAACACATGCCTTTTGGGTTAATCTACGCAGGATCAACCTTCCAAAGGGCCATGGATGTATCATTTAAGGGACTAATCAACAAGTGTGTGGTAGTGTATCTAGATGCCATAATTGTGTATTCAAAGAACAAAGAAGAGCACATCTAACACTTAAGTCAAATTTTCGAAAGGTGTAGGAGATACAGTATATCCTTAAATCCCAAGAAAACTATTTTTGGCGTCAAGGAAGGTAAGTTGCTAGGCCACATTATATGCCAAGAAGACATTCCCATAGACCCAGAAAGGATTAAAGTCATAGGTCAACTCTCGTTACCTCATAACAAGAAAGCTATGCAATCCTTTTTCGGGAAAATCAATTTTATGAGGAAATTCACTCCCGATTTTGCAGAAACTATCAAACCCTTACAAAAGATGATTCGTAAAGATTTCAAATTTAAGTGGGATGATGAACGAAAGTATTCTTTCAACAATATTAAAACTGCTATATCTCGGGTCCCCGTGTTATATCCCGGGCCCCCGTGTTACAAAGTCCCGATTTCAATAGGGATTTCTTCCTCTATACTTTTGCCTCCGACCAATCGTTTGCTTTAGTATTGACTCAGAAGGATGATGAAAACAACGAGGATCTGGTGGCATTCATGAGAACTATTCTCCAGGGAGATGAACTTAACTATCATGTTGTTGATAAATAGGCCTATGCGGTATACAAGGATGTAAAACACTTCAGGTCTTACATCCTCAAGAACCACAACAAAGTGATTGTGCCTCACCCTGTGGTCAAATCCTTTTTTACTCAGCAAGAGATAGGGGAAATAAGAGGGAACTGGATGGCAGTGGTTCAAGAATTTGATCTAGATATAAAACTTGTCAAACTAGTTAAAGGGAAAGGGTTGTGCAAACTCACAGCTGAAGCCCGGGACTAAGTAAATGAAGATTCTGGATGGGAGAATGAAATGGAATTATGGTGTGGTGAAGCTTCATAAATTTCCCCAGGGATAGAGTCTTGGTATGATAATTTAACTTATCTCCTACACCACAGAACTTGTCCATAAAATCTCAACCCGAGAGAAAGGAGAGCTCTCAGGTTAAAATCTGCACAATATTGCCTCATAAATTCGGTACTCTTTCGGATTAACTATGATGGGTTATTATTAAGATGTCTCAAACGTGAAGACACAGACAAAGTTTTGAATTATCTCCATGATGGCCTTGCCGGTGGACATTTCCCAGGAAACACCACTGCTCATAAGATACTGAGAGCCATCTATTATTGGCCAACCTTATTCAAATACACTCACACCTATGCTAGGAACTGTAAAACTCGTTAGATAAGCGTTGGGAGAGAGAAGAGAGAATAAATCCCACTCCAACCAGTGACTGTCTCTAGGCCTTTTGAGCAATGGGGGTTGGATATCATAGGAGAAATTACACCCAGTTCCTCGAAACAACACAAGTGTATACTTACTTCCACCGATTATTTCACAAAGTGGGTAGAGGTCATCCCTCTGACTCACGTAAACGAGAAGGTGGTGATCCAATTCATAGAACAACAGTTGATCAAAATCTTTGGTGTCCCTTCTGTTCTAGTTTTCGATAATGCAACTTATTTTTCTTCCACTCTATTGACAGAGTTTTCTCTAGACAAAGGAATCATAATTAGGTACTTTACAAATGACTATCCATAGGAAAACGGGGTGGCAGAATCAACCAATAAGAACCTAGTGAGAATATTAAAAAAGATGGTTGCAGATAACCAAAGGAATTGGCATAATCTACTCCATAAGGCTTTGTGGGACAATAGGGTCACACCCAAGGAAGCTATAGGAAATTCCCTGTACTTCTTGGTTTACGGACGTGAAGCCATTCTCCCAAATGGGCTTTATCTTCCATCTCTTCAAATAGGCCAAGATTCCAATGGGAAACCCTCATCGATCATACAATAAAGAATTGATACTCTGCTCTTGCTAGAAGAAGAGAGAGAGAAAAGTCTAAGTCAAAGTTTCTAGCTCATCAATAGATAGTGAAAAGATGGCTTGATAAGCATAAAGGCTAAAGAAGTTTTTTTTGAAGTAGGAGACTTAGTCCTAAAATGGGACAGAGCAAATGAGCCAAAAGGGAAACATTATAAGTTTAAGAATCTGTGGCTTGGACCTTTCCAGGTGGCTGAGAAGATTGGGGTGAGCACTTTTCAGTTACATAACCTGAGGGGGGAACCTGACGCCCTCCCAGTAAATGGCCAAGCCCTCAAACAATATTTCCAATAATAATAAAAAAATAAAAAAAAAACTTTTTTTAGTGTTTTCATGATTGCGAAATACATTTTTGTTTTCTTTTTCTTTATGTATTTCCGCACTTTTGAAATTTGTGTTTAGCAAGACAATGGTTGACCTTAAGTCATGCGACATAGCGAACTCTATTCCAAACTCATCTCTCACATACAACACAAGAAGCATCAAGGAGCTTGCGGTTGCTTTAAGGGGTCCTCTATCTGACTGGTGCAAATGAACAAATTTGATGAAATGTCGGAAGGGTTTTCTTAGTGGCCTAGTAAGACCTTAAGGAAAATAAGGAGGAATAAAGGTTAAAGCCCCACGGGCAGACCCGAAATCATCAACTAAATAATTTCAAATTGCAAGGGTAAAAGAGGCTCTGATTTAAAACCAAGAAAGGTTCTCCACCAACTTTTGTAGCAGCCGAGCATGAAGGAAGAACAGAGATTCTGCTTTCACCCAGTGAATCTCCATTTGTTGAGCACTCAACACACCCTAAAAATTCTACGTCAAATTTCACCTTTTTGGGTACCACTTCATATTTTGGCATTGTCTAATATGAAAAAATGTGTCTTTTGCTTATCATTTTTTATTCTCATTAAGTCTTTAAAGTATTTCTGAAACATGAGAGAAATCTATAACTTAAAGAACTAAAGAATCAACAGCCAAAACGTTTCCCAACGCATTCGTGGACTCAGCATCAGAAAGAATTACAGGGGGAAGAAAATCACTTGGGAACACCACAGTCATCGACCTCCGATCCTCATCGGCGTCGACGAACATATGTTTTATTTCATGAATGAACTTCTCCAAGGATATCGTCAATGAATGATTCTCTTGGCATCGACGAAAGGTTAAAGGAATAAACGTTGAACGAAAATGAAATAATAATCATCGACTACCGAAACTTTTTCAGTATCGAGAGATTCGAAGGACAATAACCCATGAAGAAACTGCGCACTAGTTTTATTCCCGAAGGTTGATCCTCGATACTTATCTGACATCGACAGTCGCAATGTTAAGCTCAGTTTAGTGCGTTCAACTTAAACAAAGTCTCGAGTTTGACCATTACCCACGAACTGATTTCCAGGTTTTATTTAATGAATCCCAAGTTATTGACACCACGTTAGCATTAATCGGCATCGAGAGTTTTTTTTAGGGAAATATCAACCAAACCACAAAGCAACTCAAATCTATGCTAATTATAAAATTAAGGCTAATTTACAAGAATCTGAGACAAGAACACAGTTTTACGCAAAAAGAGGGAAACGATGCATTCAATTGCTATGAATTGAATCCTTTTGGTAAATTTCCGAAGTTCTATATATTAATATTCCCGTCGGGTTTAGGTTACATAAAATAAACACTACCAACACCTTTTGGCCAACTGACCTAGTCACATTGAGGACATGAAAATTTTCACAACAAACAGGGAAATTTATCAAACAATTATGCATCACGTCTGAGAAAACAAAACAGTGTCTTCCATTCATGTCTTTTTTGGGCGCGGATTTTCTCCTGGGCTGCTCCGTGCTCCTTGGGGTGTTTTAATGTTCTGTTCTTCTGATACCCTTTGAGATTCTCATAGCTGCACAATCATATATTGTGCTTCCCGAAGTTGTATTTTAATCTAGGTTACATTACCTTCACGACCTTGCGGTGCTGACACCTCAGGGTTCTTTGTCGCCAACTGCCATCGTAACTCTCTATTATCCTGGTAAAGTTCAACTATGGCAAGTTGTGCATGTTCCAACTATTGGTTAGGATCTCAAATGTTAGAACCCCATGTTTCCATCCTTCTTGTTCTATTCCTGCTTCCCCGACTTGCGGTTATGACTGGTTCGAGCCGAATAACGCACATTAAGGACTCATCGACAACTGATCGTGCACACGGTTTGACCGTGTTTTGGTGATCCCCATATTTCTTGTTTTTCTGAGGTCTCCCTCTCCTCTGTGGTATCTGCTACAGAGGGGGCATTTTCTCCAACCTGTGTCCTTTCGATGTATTTTCTTCCACTTTGGTATCTGGATGGAGCGACACTATAACTTCCGTGCTAAGGTCATAATTTTCCTTTGAAACCTCAGTAATACCCACTGGTGATAAGAACAAGTCCCAGGTATTTTGGGGCTCATGCCTGGTGCTCCGATTTCCCCACAGATCTCGCCTCGCATTTTGAGGAGATCCCATGGCGCGACAATGTATTTGCTTAGACGTCCGTGACTAGACAAAATACCAAAACACAGAGATTGATCAAATTGGACTCACAAGACGAATCTCCACTAGTGCATAAGCTCAGTGAAATGAATATAACTCTTACAGAACATCTAGAATTTATAACGAAGCGGGGCAGCGAGCCGAAATGTGCCAAGGGACACTGAATGCCTTTCAACATGACATTTCAAATAATTACTGTGCCACATCTGCGCGACGGGTATGACCCAGGGCATGCGAGATGCAACTGATGAGAATTATGGAGGATGTGTGGTATGATCATCTTGATTCCTTTCATTTCCCCCAGCCTCCATAATGAGTTGATGATGTTCGATGCACTTGTTGATGTGACTCCTGTGAGAGAAATCTGCCTCGATCAAAAGCATTTAACGACTTCACTTATAACAATATCCGATCTTCTGGGAACTTTCTTGTACTTTCGGCACATGTTTAGCTCTGACATCCTTTCCCTAACCTAAGGGCCAACCGGCCACTGGCATGACTTTGACTCTCATGTTTTCTGTACCCGTTCTACCATGCTATGGCGCGTGGATGTAACCCACCCCAACTGAAGAAAATGGTGATGCCAATAAATATGGTATAGGTAATCCGAAAGGTTGCAAAGATCATGTAAGTATCAAACAACCATTCTTAGAAAGCTTTACAAGTATGCATCAGTCTGTTTTTTCTTCCCACTTATGCTTTTTATACATTTTGTCGAGTATTGTTATGTAAGCAATTTCTAAAAAACGATTTTAATCCTGAGTGTAGGAAAGATATCTCTGACTACTGAGCAACATTGGCTCCGTGACTTCACTGAGGTATCCGGGAGAAACCAAGTCCCAAAAAATCAACAAAGCGCTGAAGGATATCAGACTCCCCGAGTTCGTCACCCCCAACAACCTCATCGACTTGTGCAACATAGTCGAATCACATACCAAGCAAGATTTATTGTGGGCCAAAGATCTAGCGAAGGTGGCCGATACAAAGATGGGACAAGTGAAAATATTTATGGAACATCCGATGGGTTGTGTTGGCCCTTGGTTATGGAAGAAAGTGAAGATCAAGGAAGAAAAGGAAAAACGGGAACTGCGCGAAAGACATAGTGACGATTACTGGGTCGAAGTGAGTAAAAGAAAATAAAAGACAGAACGAAGTAAAAGGAAGAAAGACGTTGGATGAGGAGATCGAGGATGATAGATCAACAATGAAGATGGATCACGGACAACTCAGCAAGAGAAAAAAGCCACTATTGGATGCTTTGGAGCACTGCATAAGAAGGAAGGAAAGATAGGTTGGCAAAGCCCTCAAAATGTGGGTCAAGTTGACCTAGGTTTTTAGACACCTAGGGTTTTGGTATCTAGGGTTTTGACACCTAGGTTTTG
>JASDQU010305687.1:225205-250116 GCA_032191745.1 Picea mariana | reverse complement strand
CTTGAATCATTTCTCCTTTCTGCATCTTGGTATTCTTCAACTGAGTTTTGAGATTCATCTTTCGATTGATGTTCTTTCCTTCATATAGCTCGCTTAGAGCATCAAACATCTCCTTCGAAGTTTTCTTTGACGATACATACGGGATCAGGTGGTCTTTGATTGAATCTGCAATTATTCTCTGAGCCCTGATTGAGTCCTTCTAGTGCTTCACTTTCTCTGCGGCATCTTCAGGTTCCTCCACTTCTTCTTTGATAAATCTTGATAGGTAATTCTCTACAAGGATCAGACCGATCCTATACTTCCAGGCACGAAAGTTGTCTATGCCTTCTAGTTTCTCAACAAGCTTTGTGCTTGCAGACATCTTGTACTTTCGGCAACAAAAATAACCAAAAATTGAAAATGCTCGAAATCAAATTTTGACCTTACCAGGAGGTGCGCTTAGCTGAGGCGAGTAGCCCCGTGTCCTCAGATCTAAGAAATTCCAAATTTTACCCCGTCAAATCTGATCTGCGGATTTCTGGACTGGCACTTCCGATACTTTTGGTACTCTGGTACTTCTAGTACTTCTGGTACTCTGGTACTTCTAGTACTTCTGGTGCTGGTTTTCTGGTACTTCTGGTACTTTTGTGAAACTAGGGTTTCACTTTTCAGGAGATCCAGCCACTGAAAAGGTGCGCTCTAGGTGCCAAATTGATCCTTGGGGGAGGGCACAGCTTTCTAGGAGGTTAGGGAGCTGAAAAGAGATACTTTTTCAAAACCCTAATTTGCAGGTGCTGCAGCAGTGACGTTTTTCTCTTGCAAATAGTGTTTCCTTCAGGTTGGCTCTGATACCATGTTAATGCTTATGCCATTATTATAGTTCTTTTCATTTCAATAGATAAGAACATAGTAAGAACAAGATCACTGAGAAATACACATTCACAAAAGACACAGCATTTATCCTGGGAAACCCTCTAGGGGAAAAAAACCCAACAAAACTTCCTTATCATAAATAGCTTAAACAATGTTCAAGAGATAACTCAAACCAATACAGAAAGTCCTCCCCAAGAGATGTGCCACTCTTCTCCTCCTCTCTCTGGTAATTGCAGCTTGCCTCATAAGATAAATGAGCAAGTGAGTTGTGTGTTTGAAGTGAGGTGCTAGCCTCTTATTTATACAAGACTGGCACGTGTGAAAGGTCAAAACTGGCAAGGCCAACCTCTCACTCTGGGTGGGTAAACCCACCTTTAATTAATTTTGGGTCTTCCATAATAACTGTTGGGGCCGACTTCTTATTCTTCCCTTTATAATTGTCTGATGACCAATCCGCAAAAGGGGATTTGGTCCTTATACAATTACCGACATGATTAATCCACAATGGGGATTAATCCAATAACAATAATAATAATAATGACATGATTAATCCGCAATGGGGATTTAATCCAATAATAATAAGAATGCTCTTCGCAGTTACATTATTTCAACAAAGGCCAATAGTTGCAAGAAAAGACTGATGAGATGGAACCTTGGTCCAATGCAGTGCCAAACCCTCCAAACTAGTTGAGTTGCGCACTGTCCTAGTAGTTGTAGACACCCTAGGTTTCGACCTTCCTCTTATTGTGCTCCAAATGCCTAAAAAATCCCTCGGAATGTAGATTGGGCTACTAGACCCCCCCTGGAAAAGTATCAGACTGAAGGGTGAAGTTCTGGCTCTCCAAATGAGCAAGCCCTCAACTAGTTTGCACCCCTCTAGTTGAATGAATCTCCAATATTTCGGCCTCACCTCTAGAGTCCTCCAACTACTACAAAAATCACCAGAATGATAGATCGGGACAATACAATCCCACTGGTGAAGTCTCAAGATGATCTATAAATATCTGGGCCACCAAATGATGAAAACCTCCTTCTGCAGTGAGCCCCTCTCATGCCAAGCTCTAGTAAATAATTTTCTCAGAAAACCTCCTTCTGAATAGACTACAAATGATGCCCTGGACCATATGAAGAAAACCCAGATGTTCCTTTGCCAAAAAGCTTCCTCCTTACTTTAGATCGAACTGATGTTCACAAGGTGGTGCACCCTCCTACTAGAAATCCCCTTAGGATGCCCACTCATATGCCTCTGCCAATAGATCTAACCCCTGTAACACTGTAGAATGGTGTGGGAGGATTGTTGCACCTTTGGGACCAAGCTTGGATCAAGAAAGGTGGGATCTTTCACCATCAAGTTGATCTCTAGGGTTTTAGTCACAAAACCCTCAAAACTGCTTGTGCTCAAGAGCCCAAATGAAAAATATGATAATAATCCAGAATGCCTTAGAAGTGCACCCTTCCTTTATTTTATACCTCCATTCTATTCTTCGATTGAGTTATTTAACCCCTAGGGTTAACTCCTAGCTTTACTCCACCTTTTCTTTTCTTTCGTTGTGTTACCCTTTTTCACACAAAGTCAACTCAATAATATAACATTGTGCTTAGGAAGTGACTTCTGGTTGACTTTGTCCCCATGATGCATGAGACTATAGTCTAGTGGGGATAGCTAGAATACTGAGTCTCTCCAAACCTCTTCATCAAGAGGTGGGGGACATTACACCCACCCACGCAAAGGCTCATTTAATGCCTATGTGTATACCATCAGTAGTCTGGATTCTGACATATCTGGAACCTTAACTTCCACCTTCTAAAAATATTCAATGAAAGCCTCTTGGGATCCTGTTTGTTTAATCTGTGTGATCTCCCTGAAATGAAGCTCAAGATCTTCCTTTTCAAATCGGCCAATGAGCCTCTGAGTGAAGTCCAGGTAAGAAGTGACATGCTCATGTCCCAATGTGGTCATCCCATGAAACCACAATCATGTTCCTTTCCCATCAGATGCAGGGTTGCGTATTTGATTGCATTTTCTTCTTCCATGGTATTCAACTGTAAGTAAGCATCCAGTTTCTGTACCCAGGCCTCGACCAAAATCTGACTGGTTCCATCAAAGGTAGGAATCTCCATTCTGCTTGCTTTTTGTCCTAACTCATTGTCACCCTTGTGATGTTCCTTGGATTTCCTCTTGAACCTGAGGTGATAGTATTAAACCAAAGAGACCCACCTCCTGAATCCTACGCTCATATTGTTGTAATCTCTCTCCACAATTTCCCACTCATTCTCCATGGTCTCCTAGTTCAAGGGGTTATAGTCCCTTTGCTGAGTATTTATGAAAGTAGGAAAGTATGGTCTAGGGGTGGCTCTACTAGCCACATGAGAATGGGAAGCTACGCTCTCTCTGGGGCCTTTGTGTGTAGACTCCTCATGGTTCCCATTTCCCCCATGAGAACTGCTGGCATCATTATTCCCTCGAAACATAGGTGGATCTTTTCCATGTTTTTGTTCCATCAAGTACTGAGAAAGAACACGTTGTTGCCTACTCTACTCCTCCATTAGAGCTATCATTTTGTCCTACCCTCTTTGAAAGTTCACAAGGGACAATTTTAGATCAGCTTGGCCCTTGGATAAGTGGTCCTCCATCTCCTCCAAATGGTGTTGCAATACACCCTAGTTGCTTTGTAATGTATCAAATACCCTCTCTGCTAATAATGCTTCCTTTGATTCATGAGTTTCTCCCATGCTTCCTTCTTGATCTTCGCCTTTAGAAATACTTGTCAATGGTTGTCCCCCATGGCCTCTTCTTCTCGACATTAGAATAGTCACAAGATGGCGAAGGAAATCGCTCTGATACCACTGTAATGTTCCCAAGAGTTTCTGCTAGGAATATTGGGTTATTTTATGACCTTGTTTGTTTGTTTATGTAGGTTTTTCTTCAAGAAGTTACGCTCTAGGTGTTTTGTGATGAGTTTATAGCATATAGAGTACAATAATAAATGAAGATCACAAGATATAAGATAAAACACAACAAATATTTCAAAAACACTTCAGATTTGACCTTTACTTAGTATAACAAGTTGATCTCCATACATAGACTTGCACATCTGGAACAATAGAGAAGTATAGGCTGCATTCACCCTTCAGATACAATAATATAGAGAAATAGGTCCTCCTAAGTCCCCCACAACTGAATGATGTTCAATACAAGATCAATTTCTTTCCTTGGAAGGTTGTAACCTTCATATCTGGTGCTAGTGCTCCCCTCACTGGATGAAGAAGCTAGGAATTTCGGCTTCCCTGAAGATGGCCTCAAAACCCCACAAAAATACTACCAAATTGTAGATCAAGAGCTGTATGCTGCATATGGAATAAGTTTTTGGTCAAACCCTTAGATATAACCACTCAACTCAAGATCCCCTCAATGAATGATGCACCCCTTTTCATAAAATCGTCCCAAGACAAAATAAATCAATATGCAGAAGAAACATTCCACTAAAAGGTGAGATAGGGCATTCTAGGTCTTGCAAACCCTCCTCAGAAGAGTTTGGCCATAGATCTCCCTTCTCCTTCTCAAATCGAATAGATATCCTTTGAATAGTGCTCCCAACCTGTAGAAAACCCTTAGATCCATGCTCTGCTTCTTCTTGAAAGTAGATACTAATCCTGTAACTGAATAGAATGGTGAGGGATAAATCTTTCACCACCTTGGCCAAGCTTGGACCAGGAACAGAGGAATATTTCACCTCCTTGCTAATCTCTAGGGTTTCTTGACTCAAAACACTCAAAACGTAAGCTACATAGCTCAATTGCACTCAAGAGAGAATAGCATGATTGAGGAGTGAGGATCCCTCCTCTCTCTTTTATACCTCTATCTTCTAATTCTCTATTGAGTTACTTTATGATTTTTACTAAGGTTATTGTTTTAATTTCTCCTTAAGCCAATAACCTTTTTCCCTTTTCATCCAAGTCACTTTAATAAAATAACATTAAACGACTTAGTGACATCTTTAGCGCCTCCTACCCCTTTTTTCCCATTGGAGTATAGTCTAGAGGTGTGACTAGACTACTAAGTCCTCCATGGTCCTTTCAAGTAGAGGGGAACATTGCATTTATCTAGATCACTTGGGTTAACCCTCAGGGTGTGTTACACCTAAAGATAGCCTTCTATGCTAATCAATTCTTGGATCTTTGAGATGGGCTCATTGTTCGACCACGGTATACACTTCGCCATTGTATGCACGCTCTTTGCATTCCCCTAGGCCAGTTCAAAGTGGGTTCTCATAGACTTCGGATAGAGACAGACCACTAGATCGATCGACCAGAAAAGATGTGCCAGTGATGCCATCTGCAGGAGGTTGATATTGAGGAGCACTTCATCTTCTATTACCCCATCTATTATTAGATCAAAGGGAGGTTCCATTGCCTATTCAGGGGGATTCAGACCCTCACTGAATTTTTCAGATATTCTGACTAGAGGTTACTAGCCTTATACATGCAGGAGGCTCTCAATATTTGAGCTTACATTCTTCAACCTCCTACTAGGCTAGATTCTATCTAGCAGATCACTTCCTTATTCACGGTGCTTCCCTCTAGAAGGGGCACTAAGAGACAGACTGATGTCAACACATCCCCGAACTTTAGATTAGTGCAAACCCATGGGACCTTCCCCCATCCCATGATATTTCAGTGACATGACTAGGTCATATCCCTCCCTAGAAGAAGAATGAGATCCCCTAGGCCTCAGCGATAGACTACGTCTTCCAGAAAACAACACAACAGACGATCTAGGCATCTCACAAGTTCTTCCTCTGGACATCATAATATACTCAAATTCCTTCATACGACCTTGAACGGTAGGATATATGGGTTTATTCAATGACATATCTATCTCATTACTTTTGTTTCTTTGTTTTCTTGGATCTTCTCTTCCTATACATCTCCACTTCAAAGTGGAATTTTGGGTTTGGGATCAAGGGTTATTCATGCCTTAGTTTAGATCTCACCCTCTACTCTACCTTACTTTACTTTACTTTCTGCATCTTTCTTTTTATAGGAGACCTTTTGGTACTCCTACTTTGTAACAACATCATTGTACTCAATAGTCCCTTTGAACTACTTTTGTGGTCATTAGTCAGACATTAATAATTATCTTATCTGCTTTTGTGATGGAACCTTTCCTAGCTCAAGGAGAGGAAGAAGAAATTTTATTTTGGACAACTCATTAACCAATTCAGTATTCAAATTAAAATCCAAGCCTGCTGACCAGTTTCCTAAAGAAGAACCCTTAGTATCTCTATCTGTTGTAACATGCAATCTATTAATTTGAGATCTTTGAGGGATATGTTTCCCAAGTTGAGGTTTTTGTGATCCAATTAGATTTCTTGTTTGGTATGTGTTTAGACTCCTTTCCTTGAATATATTATTTATTTCTTCTTAAGAAGGCATTGGACCATACATCTTTGTAACCTTATCTAAATCTACACTTTTCCCTTTTATCTCTTTCATTTGCTCACTAGATACAACAAAATACTTCTATTAAATATAACAAACAAAATCCTTTTCTTCATCATAATTAAGGCTATCAAAACTCTCTCAATCTTCATTATTAGTTTCCTTTTTATTCCAAGCACAAGGCATGACATTCAAAGCTTGATACTCTCTACACAGGGAAATGTTTTCATTGATCATATTAGGCCGATTCATAGGAACCGGGAATCACTGATCTTGTGGACTTGTGTTTCTATCCCATCTTGTATTCCTTCTTTGAAATTGATTTTGCAAGGTTCTCCACAATCATAGGAACCAATTATTTGCTATTGTTTCTTGTTGAGTAAGAAATTAAAATTGTAGTAAGTTGTTTAAGTGTCTTAGTCAAATATGTTGTGGCATTAGGAGCTAGGTCTGCATAATTTAGGGATATAGGTTTGGTTTCAGCCTTTGATCTTGTTGCCTTGGAAGAACCAAATAGATTTATCTTACCAGTAGCAAAATTTGCTCTCTATCTGACCTACCATCTCTTGGGCTGACTTCAAATCCCATAGGGTTTTGTCTCTCAAATAAAAACTAAAATTTCCCTTAAAGGCATTTGTATAATACAAAAGATAGCTTTGCCTTTGGCTTTAATACTTTGAGGCATCTTGTCCACGAGCTTTTGGAATTTCAGATTGAACTCCCTTACAGTTTCAATTCCTTTCTTTTTTATCTCATGAAGTTCATTAATAAACATTCTAACATCTTTCTTTACATCCCATTGTTCAAAAACAAGTCCTTAAAGTCATTCAGACTTATAACACTAGAATCATCCAGATCACTAAACCACATTCTTGCATCTTCTTCCAAAGAGAGTACAAAATGTTTAATTACAACATCTTCATGGTCATCTAGAATACCATGTTCATCCACTGCATCTTCAAATTTAGTGATGTGTTCTTTGGTTGTTATAACCAGTGTTACCAGAACCGAACCGGTCATTGAACTGGTCAACCCCAAAAACTGAAACCGAACTAGAACCGGAAAAAAACCGGATCAAAAAACCGGTCACTAAAAATACATAAAATATTCAAATTTTTGAAAAACAAATACATATTCATGTGCATCCATGTGAATCCAAACCATTATACACAAATTTGCAAAGTTTCTCATATATATTCATGTGCATCCATGTGAATCCAAATCCAGAATCCAGATTCCAAACCATTATAAACAAATTTGCAAAGTTTCTCATATATATTCATGTGCATCCATGTGAATCCAATTCCAGAATCCAAATTCCAAACCATTATACACAAATTTGCAAAGTTTCTCGTATATATATAACAAGTAATAGTGTATAAAACCAAAATAGCACTAAGAGTAAGTGCACTCCATGAGTCCATATGAATAGCCGAATCAAAATACATCATCAAAAAGGCTCTAAATGGCCAAAAATAACTCTAGAGAGTCAGAGACTACACAATCTAATAATCTGAATCTGCCCCTAACCCTAACTTTTTTAAAAAATGAAAAATTCCCTCACTTTTCTGGCCGCGGGCCTCACTGGCAAAAAAAAAACGGTTCCGTACGGAACTGGCCAGTTCAGGCAAAAAAATCCGGTTTTGTATGGAACCGGTCTGAAGCAGTTTAAGGGACCGGTTTGAACCGGTCTGGGCTCGAAACCGGTTGGACCGGCCGGTTTTACCAGTTCCGGTTCGGTTCTGGTAACTATGGTTATAACATTATTACTAGAAAACTTTGGGATCCATTTATGATATTTATCTTGCATGCTATAAGGGGTTCCTACAAAGATTTTGATATTCAAGGCCTTGTTATCGCACAATCTATACTTGCCCAAAGCCTAAAGGCAAGTAGGCTGAAGCCTTAGATTGGCACAACACGGAGGAAATCCTATCACTGTCAACTCAATAGGGTACCTCTTTCTATTAAGGATAAAGATGACTCTACTCCAAGGGAGACGTCCCTAGACCTAGTTGGTTGATGAAGGGAAAGAAATAGTAAGTAAACCACCCTTATCTCTAGGTCATTGAAGTCAATTTTAAGTCTTGAAAGGATGAAGCAAAAGGAATATAAAGTGTACCTTCCCCTTCCCAATACAACAACAAACGTTAAAGACAATAGCAAGTGATAATAATGCTTCAACAAGACAGTAAACTTGTAAATATATGCTGGCAGTCTGTGTATATAGCTAATGACAAGTAAATGATAGCAATGAGTAAATAATAACAGCTGCAATTTATATCAACAATAACACACTTGTGTAGACAATGTGAACATGTATTAAAAATGATCAATGATATTACTTTGTCTTATGTGAGTTCTCTAAATTTATCAACCAGCAATTGAATTTAAACAGGCTGCCAATGATAATTGTAACAGCAGCAGAGATAAGTTATGACAGTAGTAATTGAGCTTCCGAAATGAACTTTGTATAGGCAATTAAACACACACACTTTAGCATTTATTGATAGTACCTTTCCTTCATACAATTTCTGGGTTAGTTTAAGATGGTTAATAAGGCTGATATAAGCTGCAAATGATGGTTGTAGCAATGATTATGACAACAAGAAGTCAGCTGTTAGTATCTCTAGACTAGGTTAGCAAGTTAGTTTAGGTTAGTAGGGTATTAAGCAGAAAATTTGAGTTTGAAGTTTGATGATCCTTTTCAAAGAAGTGAGGAAAGAAGACTAGTGCCTTCTTAGGGTAATGGAGTCTAGGCTGGCGGCTTCTTCTAAAGGCCGATAAAAATGATTTTACACACAATCGAAGAGGCAAAGAAGACCTAGGAGGAGGAGTACCTTAAGTCCTCCTAGGTTTTGACCTCAAGAAAGGAGGAGGCTAGGGTGTAGGCACTTCTAGGCCCTAGCGTCTCCTTCTCCTTGGATTTTTAGTGGATGAAAAGTGTTATGCAGAATAACTAGATGTAAACCTCTAGATAGCTAGCACTTTAGGGCCCTAGGGTTTCACTAGTTACTAGATTAATTCAATAGAAGTTGGAAAATGAAAAGAAAGAAAGTAGCACCTTAAGTTTCTTACTTCAAGGCTCAAGCATCAATTAAAACATGCAATTTCATAATCTTGTATGAGTAAGCAAACCATTACCATAACCATTAACAATGAAAAAGTAAAAATCTACTTACTTGCACCAAGAATAATCATGTAAAACCATGCAAGATTACCACAAACTTCACCAAATTGATCCAAGTGCCAAAATAAGCCTTAAAAGAGAGATGTGCCTTGCTCAAAACAGCCAAATATCCCTAATAGGGCACAAATTTTAGTCCTCCTTGTCTCCTTGACAAGTTGTGATGAAAAAATGAAAGTACTTTTGTCTTATTTATACAAAACTTTGACATTAATTAACTTTTAGGTCAAAAATAGAGCCGACCTGGCCAGTTTATCACAAAATTTTAAATTTGACAAAACAAAATTAATTTGCATCTAAGAATCCCTCAAAGGGTGACATCATGCCCCTCTAGGGTGACGTTGCGCCTCAAGTGCATAACGCTAGGCAAGGGATATGAAATGCTAGGCCACCAAAGGCCTAAAATCTTGCCCATAGTGCCAATAGCCTCATGAATGCCTCCAAAGTGACAACCCTAGCTCATGGGTGACGTCTAGGGTTGCAAAGGTGATGTCCAAGGCCTCCAAAGGCCAACGTTCAAGTGGGAGGAGCATGTAACCCTGGGTCTAGGTCTGCCAAAGTTCCTCCAAAGGCAACATCCTTATTTTTCCAGGTGCAATTCTTCAATCTCTATATTTCCCCCATGGCTGGGGTCTCAACATCCATTGGTAGGCTTTGAGCCTTCATGAAGGTTCGAACTAATCATTCCCTCATGCACACTTGTTCACCGGGCAAGGTCCTACAGAAACAATAAATACGCCCTCCACGGATCCATAAGTCACAAGGATTATACCATGTAAATAACATCTAATAATTAAATCACCTTAACATGTGCATCAAACCCCCCTAACCTTAAGCAAATGCTCAAAGACGTTATGCAATTTGACAAGTTTAGGTTTGGAAAGGGTCTCAGGGTGTCCTATGTTGATTTTTCAATAAGCTAGGCTTAAGCATGAAGTTCATTCCATTTTAGCATTTTACTTAAACCATAGACAATTTTTTGCAGCAACCAAGATCACAAGAAGAAACACCATGCACAAGTACACAAGAAGTATCCTGAGAAACCCTTCTCAACAAGGGAAGAAAACCTATCCAATCCTTTGCTATATTCTTCAAGAGAAAGACCTTCACCACCAAGAAAACCTAGCACACAAAAGGGTGCTCACAAACCCTAGAAGACTAGCACCCAAGAGAGGTGCGCACTTTTCCCAAGTAGATCTACTTGCTGAAATTTCCAAAAACACACAAAAGATGTGTTTCCTAAATGGAGAATTTACCTTTGCTTATATTAGATTGACCTGTCAACAGAAGTGTCTATTGGCACAACAGGGCCAACCTCTCTATCTCATAATATAATTAATATTAACCAGATTAATTATTTTTTACATTAATTATCATTTACATTAAGGTGGGGCTGACCTGTACCCTTTACATTACAATTAGGGTTATAGGAAAGTCTGACTCTTGAACAATATAGCAAGGGATCTCATACACCCACTAGTACTTAGCCACTAGGGGCACATCCATAGGGATGTCCATATCTCTGGCTCACTGCATTACACAGAAGAACCAATTATCACTAGTGCTCAGCCACTAGGATCACATTCACCTGTGCTTGTCCACAGGCACATCCACTCAACAGATCTTCTTTCCCACTGCATTACACAAGAGAGTCATCTGGATTTCATCATCAACTCTCTTCTCAGAGGAGGCTAATACATCATCTACATCTCTGTCTCATGACAATGCACCCAGCACTTTGGGATTTCACACATTCACCTCGTGCTTAGCCACAGGCACGTCCAACTCTGCAGATCTCCTTTCTCACTACATTACACAAGAGAATCATTCGAAGTTCTTCTCAACTCTCTGTAAGGAGGAGGCCATCTCTACGTTCCAGATCTGTGTCAAATAGAAACCACACACTCCTATTGGGCTAATCCCCTTTATGTTTGGGGTGTTTCCCAGGTCGAGTCTGGTCCAGGTCATGCAAGTGTATGAGGTGGCATGGGGTAAACCTTATGTGCATGTGATAATAGGGAAATGTAGAGTCTTACCTGTGGGAGCCTTTGTGGAGGGTGAGCTGCACCTTGTCATGAATGCAATTGTTTCCTAGCCCATTCATTGCCATTTAATCTTAGCTTTCTTTCTTTTGATATTTGCTTTCGTGCTAGAAGGGAATAGTTGAGGGTCATTGTCCTGGCTTGGTGACTAGAGGTGACAGTTTTATCCACAAAACATTTCACGGAAATGAGAAGGTTGGCTCGTAATGAGACCCCCTTTCTCTTGGCTATGCCACAAAGAGCCACTACCTTGGCTTGGTGACGAGATATGTGGTAATTTCATACCGCTACATGTCCATGGTCATAATAGGTCAGCTCGTGATGAGATCTCCTATCCATCAACTAATACCTTGAGTGTTCATGTTATCTCATGGGTCCCCTTTTCTTATCGAGAATATTTTCAATGCTTTCTTAGGGATCCCTAGACGAAGCATCTCAAAGGTTTCAAAATTGGCTTTTAATTCTTGCTAGCTACTTTTACCCTCTGGGCCTTTAGCCCCTTCTTCCCACAAGGTAAGGTAGAACCCTTCCTAGTGTAGCCTATCCCAATGCCCAAAAGATGGGGATATGGAAGGAATAAGGATGAAAAGTGATAAGTATGGAGGGAATGAACGATGACTCTTCAAAGATCCACCTAGTAGCAACCCACCCTAAAGGGAAATCAACTTACTAGGGCACTGTGTCACCCTCCCAAGTTTAAACAAGGAAAATAGCATAATTTCCAAGAAAACATCATGAAATCAAGAAAGACTTAATGTAACATGTTCAATTGCTTCAAATATCGGAGTGATACATACCATGATACCCAGACTCATTACCTCATGGAGCAAGACCCATTTCCACTTCAGGGCCAAGCCAGTGTGATGAATATTACCGCTGGTGATATATGGACTACACTAAAGAAAAGAGGGGCCCTCTGAGGCCATGCTTAGGTCATCCAGCACTTGACACTCCATGTCTAGGACCTATGGGCCTCGAGACATGATCTCCTTAGTTACCCCTATGGTAGGGGGTAATATTTGGCTCCAACTCGAGGACATGTGTTCACCATAGAGCGCATGAGAACCTCAACATATCTGGTATGACTTGTGCCTGCTAAATCTCAACAAAAGATGTTAGTAATACCTAGGGTGGTGTTATCATCCCTCATCCATATATGATAAAATAAAAAAAATAAAAAATCATTTCTAGTCTAACATATGATTATGAGTATACATATATACAAATGAAGTAAAGAAATATGTAAATGAAACTACAAATATACTAACATGAAATGCAATGGTATGTACAATGGATGCAAATGCCTACCTACCTCTACTTATTGGTTGGTTGGATGTTAGGTGTCATCATATAGCCAATGTAACCATCCTAGAAATACCTCATAATACCTGCCTTTGTGCTTCATCGTAAACCAAAACAATGACAAGTTAAGCACAAAAATAACATGAGTTAGAGAATGCATCATATCATAGGAAATCGTAAAGTCTAACTCATGGAGGCGGGAGGGAGGGACAAAATTATGCCAAGCCACACTTCTAGGAAAGTGCTCAATCCATCTCATAAAAGGATCATGAAAGGTCAAAGGTTCAAGAAGCTAATTCAAAGAGTCTGAAGGTTGACTACCTTGGATGTAATCATTCCTCGAGGTCTGAGAAGGGACTAACAAGAACCTAAAGGATGATTGACAACTTCTCAGGGGAAGGTTGAAAGATCGAGTTAATAAACTTCTTCTTAAGGCATTCAGCCTGCCCTTGAATTTTAAAAGAAGGCTTTGCCCTGGAGAAAACGTAAGACAAGGGACATGTTTCCTAGCTGAATCCTTAGTGACATAGCGAGGTAAAGAAATCAAAGGCAGTTGGAAAACCTTGTCACAAGTGTCTTGCTTCAGGCAAATAACGTCCTTACCCTTATCCAGATCTGAGCACAACAGTGGTTGATAATCTTCTTCATAGAATAAATCCAAGTTCTCAAAGAAATACTCATCAAAATCCTCAAGGTATGACCAAGAATCATCAAGAGAACATAGAACTAAGTCACCCTTGGGTGCTTGGAAAACATTTGTAACTACATCAACTCCTTGTTGCCAAATGTCAAAATTAGCAGTAACCTCATATGGTAGTTGTAAAGGAAACATTTGGAAATGACTCTCAATGTCATAAATGGGATCCCCATCATACCCAATCACATCCCATTTACGTTTCCCAACATGTATGAACTCATCAATATTATCAACCATATCATTACCTTTACCATAACATGATGGGATTAATACATCTAAGGGCTCCTCTAACACCTTTTCACTTTCCAAATCATAAAATAAAGCATCATCAAAAGCTTGGAAAGAGAAAAAATTTACCGTATTCACTTTTTCTTGTGCAGGAGCATCAAAGGATCGGATGAATTCATCAAATGGAAGAGAAATCATTAGTACCTCATCCTCATGACTCACCTCTTCAATGAAATTTTCACCTTTATCACAAGATGGAGGGTCTAGCTCATCCAAGGATTCCCTTCTTCACCTTCTAAATCATAGAATAGGGTATCATCAAAAACCTGAAAAGGAAAATGACTAACCTCATTCTATTCTTCTTGTGCAGGAGGAATAGGATCTTAGATGGCTTCATCAAAGGGAAGAGCACACATTAATATTTCATCATAATGTTTGGTATCTTCGGGCTCTCTCTCTTCAACCAGGTCCTCATTATCCTTGGTAGAAGCATGAGTAAATTCTTGCTCTTCCTCATGGGATTGGTAACCTTCATTAGGGTCCCTCTCATCAACCTCTTGCTGGTCAATGACTTGTCCCCATATTTCCTGGAATTTACTAACGAATATAACAAGGGAAGATAATCTCTCCAAACTGCGAGTATTTGGGGTATCTTTGGGGTCAGCAACCTTGATTTCTGGAGTAGAGAGATGTTCTCTCTTGGGCAAGGAGATATTTGCCTTGATTTCAATAGCCATATTATAGACTTCGATTATTCTCGGCTCCTTTTGATTGAGGAGGAATCCTAGTTGTGTTGAAAGTGCATGGGTATAGACATAAACGAGATACTTGTCTTCAGGACGATGGCTTCTAGGAATTTGTTGTAACAAATTCTCAAACTTGGTATGGAACTCCTTGACAATCTCGTTCTTAGTTTGTTTCACGTATTTGAGTCTTTTTGTTAACATGTGGATTTCTTCTATTTTAATCTTCCATTTCTCGAGAAAGGTTTCTTCTAATTGGTCCATAGATGTGATGCTGGCATTAGGGAGACTATCATAGAATTTCTTAGCATCACCATGAAGAGTGGCAGAGAAAAGTTTCATCGCCAAATCTTCAACATCATCACTGATAGGGTGGAGTTAAAGAAAGCCCAAAAATTATCCATGTGATCTTCGGCCCTAACCCCATCATTAACAGTGAATCTAGGGAGCCAATTTTCATACCTCAGAGGCATTTGTCGAGGATAACCAGGAATTTTACTCATATCCAAGGGTTTAAAATTACCTGGGTCCCATTGAGAAGCCATGGTTGGCGTTGTCATTAGTGGAGTCACCAGATAATCCTTCTAGGGATCATCAAAGGGAAAAGAGGGAATCATCCTCAATGGAGTCACCAGGTAAGCTTTGTGAAGAAAAGGATTTGAGTAAAAGGCTTACCGAAAAAGTGTTGTTCGAGGAAAATTGACTCAATGTTCCCCAACAACGGTGCCAAAAATGTTATCGTGCAATCTATACTTTCCCAAATCCCAAAGGAAAGTAGGTTGAGATTGGCGTAACATAGAGGAAATCCTATCACTGTCACCTCAACAGGGTACCTCTTTCTATTTAGGAGAAAGATGACTCTACTCCAAGGGAGACATCCCTACACCTAGTCGGTTGATGAAGGGAAAGAAATAGTAAGTAAACCACCCCTACCTCTAGGTCACTCAAGTCAAGTTTAAGTCTTGAAAGAATGAAGCAAAAGGAATATAAAGTGTACCTTCCCCTTACCAATACAACAACAAACGTTAAAGGCAATAGCAAGTGATACTTCAACAAGACAGTAAACTTGTAAATATATGCTGGCAGTCTGTGTATACAGCTAATGACAAGTAAATGATAGCAATGAGTAAATAATAACAGCTGCAATTTATATCAACAAGAACACACTTGTGTAGACAATGTGAAAATGTATTAAAAAGGATCAATGATATTACTTTGTCTTATGTGAGTTCTCTAAATGTATCAACCAGCAATTGAATTTAAACAGGCTGCCAATGATAACTGTAACAGCAGCAGAGAAAAGTTATGACAGTAGTAATTGAGCTTTAGAAATGAACTTTGTATAGGCAATTAAACACACACTTTAGCATTTATTGATAGCACCTTTCCTTCATACAATTTCTGGGTTAGTTTAAGATGGTTAATAAGGATGATATAAGATGCAAATGATGGCTGTAGCAATGATTATGACAACAGCAAGTCAGCTGTTAGTATCTCTAGACTAGGTTAGCAAGTTAGTTTAGGTTAGTACGGTATCAAGCAAAAAATTTGAGTTTGAAGTTTGATGATCCTTGTCAAAGAAGTGAGGAAAGAAGACTAGTGCCTTCTTAGGGTAATGGAGTCTAGACCGGCGGCTTCTTCTAAAGGCTGATAAAAAAAAAATTACACAAAATCGAAGAGGGAAAGAAGACCTAGGAGGAGTAGTACCTTAAGTCCTCCTAGGTTTTGACCTCAAGAAAGGTGGAGGCTAGGGTGTAGGAACTTCTAGGCCCTAGCGTCTCCTTCTCCTTGGATTTTTAGTGGATGAAAAGAGTTATGCACAATAACTAGATGTAAACCTCTAGAGAGATAGCACTTTAAGGCCCTAGGGTTTCACTAGTTACTAGATCAATTCAATAGAAGTTGGCAAATGAAAAGAAAGAAAGTAGTACCTTAAGTTTCTTACTTCAAGCATCAATTAAAACATTCAATTTCATAATCTTGTATGAATAAGCAAACCATTAACAATCACAAAGTAAAAATATACTTGCACCAAGAATAATCATTTAAAACCATGCAAGATTACCACAAAACTTCACCAAATTGATCCAAGTGCCAAAATAAGCCTTAAAAGAGAGACGCGCCTTGCTCAAAACAGCCAATTAGCCCTAATAGGGCACAAATTCCAGTCCTCATTGTCTCCTTGACAAGTTGTGACGAAAAAATGAAAGTACTTTTGTATTATTTATACAAAACTTTGACCTTAATTAACTTTTAGGTAAAAAAATAGGGTCGACCTGGTCAGTTTATCACAAAATTTAAAATATGGCCCCTCTAGGGTGACGTTGGGCCTCAAGTGCAGAAGGCTAGGCAAGGGATATGAAACACTGGGCCTCCAAATGCCTAGAATCTTTTCCATAGTGTTAATAGCCTCATGAATGCCTCCAAAGTGACAACCCTAGCTCATGGGTGACGTCTAGGGATACAAAGGTGACATCCAAGGCCTCCAAAGGCCAACCTTCAAGTGGGAGGAGCATGAAACCTAGCTCTAGGTCTGCCAAAGTGCCTCCAAAGGCAACGTCCTTCTTTCTCCTGGTGCAATTCTTCAATCTTTGTCTTGCCCCCTTAGCTGGGGTCTCAGCATCCATCGATAGGCTTTGAGCCTTCATGAAGGTTCAAACTAATCATTCCATCATGCACACCTATTCACTGGGCAAGGTCATCAGAGACAATAAATACGCCCTCATGGGTCCTGTTGCTGCCTTATACACACCTGGGGTAACGTGGAAGAAACATTCAATCCACTTGGTGTGTCCTTGGGGGCAAGTTTCGAGTCAAGGTGTTGTCACTTGATCCTCAACTCCTCTGTCTAGGCCAACTCCTACCGAAGCCAAGGGGGGTAGTCCCTATGAAAATAATCTAAGGCTCTTTTAAACTAAGAAAGCAAAAAAAACTACTTCTAGGAGTTTATTGCTTTAATAAAACAAATACATTCAACACTTAACGTTCATCATCATTTGAGATAAGCAATTAACCACTTGTCCATAAGCATGCATATATTGAAAAGGATACAAGATCTGTAAGATTTAACAATATAAGTTAGACAATTGCATGAATGTAGAAGATTGCTCACATAAAGATAAACTAGTTATACTAGTGCCTTAAAAGGAGTCGTGGGCAATTGTTGATCGAGTGTTTTATTAAGATAGATTAAAGTAAGTTAATGAGATAAAATGTGGCCTCTTTGAAGGCTATCTCTTTGTTTGGAAACTTGCGAAGAACTTACCGAAACCCAAGAGGTCTCACCAATAAGATCACTAAGGGCGTCGGGTGGGAAAACCAGGTCCCGAGAGGGCCCACCTTACCTCATAGATTACCCTTAGGCGTTTTCCCATGCATTGAGCTAACAACTTCAAAGATTTCCCTAATTAGACTACAAACAAGGTTTATTGACTTTGCAAGACTGAAAGAAATAAAGTTTATAACCTGCTTTGTAACTGAAAAGAGAACTTGCAAGATACTTGGAAATTGAGTAATTGCAAGGCTTATCGCTGATAGTAAATAAAGAACTATAAACTAAACATGCATAAAGATTTATAAAACTTTTAAACATGCATGTGAAATATGAATGTTATTGTGTGTTAGATTTTCTTAACTTGTATGTGTGTTTGAGATCGAAAGATTGAACATGCATCAACAGAAAGAAAGCCAAACCACGACACACAAATCCCCCTAATGGGGATGGAGAAACTGGGCACAAAGGACCGCTTTTATTACACCTATTACAATGAGAACAAAGTTCTATTTGAGATTAACTTTAGAAACTTGGATCCCTATAAGTTTTGGATCTTGAAAAACTACAAGAAATTTAAAGGAAAGAACTTCTTTGATGAAGTGGAAACCCCTCGGGGTGCTCCAAAAGCTTTGATTTCGCCAAAACTCGACAAAATCTCCCCTTGTACCTGTTGTTTCTGCAAGAAATAAGCAAGAAACTAAATCTAAAAGATGGTCAAAAACACTTTAGAAGTGTCTTTGGTTAGCTCACAAAAATGTAAAAAATTGACTAAGTAAATCTATGCTAAAACTTGAATTTTTTAGAGATTTTGGGGCTTCTTTTTAGGACAGCAAATGAAAGCACTTTGATCTTGCCAAATAACAGAAGTGAAGCTCAATTAAACATGCACCTTCAATCCTTTAAATTTTACAGGAAATAAACTAGCAATAAAGGAGCTATTCTTAACTAGATCTAGCTTTAGATATATGAAAGAAATGCCTAGATCTAGATACTTTGCATGCAAAAGAAACTAAGTTAAACTTTTGAATTTGAAACTAGCTTCTCAAGCTTGAATGAAGGAAGTAACTAAATAACTTTGAAGAATGTGAGAGGGAGAAAAGAAAAAACTCTTTTTTCTTTTCCAAGAATTGAAAAATGTGGGTTATGGAGTCCTTGATGAAGAGTAGAGGGAGCTCTATTCCTTAAAGATCTTGGACAAATGAAGGTTGAAGCTACAACCAATCAATCCTCCAAGCTTGAAGAAGCTGCAAACAATATGATTCAACCCTGCAAACACTATTAACAAAGGTCTCTCCTACATAAAACAGAAACTCAAATATGCATGTTAGTTTAACCGAAAAAGAGACATTCAATATAAAAGTTTGTGATTTATAAGAAAATAAATGAGATTAATCAAACTAGATTTACCTCATTCTATTGTATGACAGCATACTTTCAAAGCCTTTACAATGGAATTACAAAATTGAAGCAACAATACAGATTACCTCACAATTATAGTATAAGATTCAAGCATCCACACATAGCATCAACACCAATGGAACTCCAAAGTCTTCTTTATTCAACTTAGAAATGATACAATGATACAACAATAGGTCTATCTTCCCAAAGCTCCAAATCTAGCAAATGGAGAGGAGTATGCTTGTTTATAACTTTATATAGCATTAGGGGTGACAACCTCAAGAGGGATGCATGAGAGTAAAGGAGGAGATGTGCATAGGGTTAGGGAGTGGGGCACTTAGTGAATGGGAGATGTGTGGAGTGAAGTGGGTAGTGGAGTAGGGTGATCGGAGAGTGTAGGGTGAGTGAAGTGAGGATGAGTGAGGTGGAGTGGAGTGGTGAGGGAGTGAAGTGGGAGTGTGAGGATGCATGAGGGCTTTGGGATGTGCACCATCCCTTTAGGATGTGCCATCTCATCAAGTGGGGTCGAGTCTCCACTTTGGGATCTCCTCCACGCCTTTGACCCCTAGTGAAGTCGACTCCACCTTAGCTAAAATAGCCTTGGTCTTCAGTCATATGGGGACATAAGAAAAACATGTTTCCAACATGTTACCCAGTTCTCCTAAAAAATAGGAAATGAATTAAATTTACCCTTTTTCCGTAATTTTCGAGTAAATTTCAATTTTTAGTGACAATAGTCATTTTTGTTTCTCGAAAGAAGGGAAAGAGAGGTTTACATGATACTATGGACTGGAAAATGATCATAAATAGGGCATCTGATAATGTTTGATGCTATATTTTTACAATTTATTGACTTAAAATTAAAAAATTCCATTTTTGCGGGAATTTAATTAATTCACTGAAACATTAAAAAAAACGTATCAAACCTAGCCGTAATTTCCATAAGACTCAATCAAGATGACCTAGTATGAGCTCATATACATTCAGACACTAGGTATTGGTTTTCCATGCCAAGGCCTAACCACCAACACATACTCCAGCTCTGGAGTCAGTCTTCTGAGTGAAAAAACTTAGAAATTATTTAATCACCCACAAAGGCAGGCAAAAAAAATAACTAAAAGTGAAAAAAACACTCTAGAGTACATTCTCGTACATAGGACTTAGGTGGCCAATAGCCTTTTACAATATCTCATACTCAGGTCATTTATTACAATGGTGGAAATGCAGAAAAAGGTGGTCTTTTGAAAGACCGACTGAACTCTGGACTCTGTCATATGAGCACTGATTGCTCAATCTTTGGCGGCTCTTCAGGAAATCCAGCTTGTGCAAACTCGTGGATAACATTGGCTCCATATGGGGACGTGTGGTTGATCTTTACATTTGTAGGAGACCATGCGAGAATCCAGAATTATGTTACTTGCATCATGGACACCTCGTCAGCAATCATATCCATATAAAACCAACAATAAACACAATTTGCAATGATAACATACAAGTACATATAATACACAAAGAATTTAATATACATGTGAATATAGTACAAAAAACAGTAAATAATGTACAGAAAACACAAAGTATAATGTACAAAGGATAAGGGTTAGAGAGTATTATACAATAGATGCCCCCATGGGCATCTAGTGACCTATGTGAAGAAAATCTTGAGAAGTTGGTCATTGACTGGAAGGGCCAACTTCTCACCATCCAACCTGTTGAGATAAAATGAATTATTTCCAGCCGTCCCCTGTATGATGCATGGACTTGTCCATAAAATTTCAAACTTTCCATGATTCCTTGGATTTTCCCTTCTTTTATCCCAAAGAAGGACTGTGTCCCCTTCCTGAAAAGTTCTCTGTCATGAAGAATTAGAAAAAGTATTCTTTACCTTGTCCTGATTCTTTATGCTCTGATCGAATGATTTCCTTCTGATTTCATCTAGCTCTATCAACTAATCAATTCTTCTCTATTGGAAGTCTTCATCCAAACCATATTTCTGAACAAACTGATACACTGGAAGCTTTAAGTGAACTGGAAAAGTAGCATCGAGCCCATAGACAAGCTCAAAAGGACTCTTCCCTGTGGAACTCTTTTTGGTTATTCTATCCACCCATAATACAAACTTAATCTTGTTGTCCCATGACCTCTTATTATCCCCCACTGTTTTCTTAAGAATATTCATTAAGTTCTTATTGTTGGATTAAGCAAGACCATTACCTTGGGGATAATAGTTTGAAGAGTGGGACAACACAATGCCATACTTAAAACAGAAAGAAGATAACTCTATCAAACTGAATTCCTTGGCATTATCGTTGTAATCTTGGCGGGCACACCGAACCGAGTGATTATCCTATCTTCAAGGAAATCCATGACCACTTTGTTGGTTGTTGAATTAGTGGGTAATGCTTCTACCCACTTAGTAAAATAGTCAGTTGTTGTAATTATCCAAGTATAACCATTACTTGAATTATACTTAAACTGACCTATGAAATCAAGCTCGCACTGTTGAAAAGGAGCTTCAAAAACAACAGGCTGAAGAGGCAAGGCTGCTAGCTTTTGCTTCCCTGTAAATAACTGACATGCTGAAAACCCTGACCATTTTATGTACATCTAAGAAAATGGTCGGCCAATAGTAACCTTCTCTGAGAATTTTGTGGGTCGTAGTTTTAGCCGCAAAGTGTCCACCACAAAACCTTGAATGGAAGTCAACCAAAAGTCTCTTGGACTCTAGCTCATCAACACACCTGAGTATCACTCCATAGGGGTTCTTCCACCCCAAGCCATCTTGAATGATACAATACTTTGCTGCTTTCAATCTCAAAGACCTCCTCTTATGACCAATCAAATGACTTGGGCAAGTGAGGTTTGAAAGAAAGTAGATGATATTTCAATATCATTGGTATTGTTCTAATTTCTGAAGCTCTGGTGACAAGGCTAGCTTAGTTTTATTGTTTTGACACACTAAGTCCAACACTTGTTCATTTCCTTTAGTGAGCATTTGAGCCAACCCTTGACCTTTAATCAACTTAGTGGGTTTAATATCTAAGTCATATTCTTGAATCTTGGAGACCCACTTTCCTCTGTCTCCCAAGAAATCTTGTTGCCCAAGGATATCCTTTACTGCTGAGTGAGGGACATACCCCACAATCTTTGAGTATCTTATATAGACTCGAAAATGCTTGAGAGATTTAACTAAGGCATAAGCTTTCTTTTCCATACTAGTATAGTTAAGCTCATAATTTTGTAATGCCTTACTCATAAAATCAATGGGTTGCTCCTAACCCTCTTCATTTTTCTAGAGCAAGGCCCCTGCAATAGTGTCTTTTGAAGCAAAGGAAAAGATCTGAAAATATTTTGAATAATTACGACTGATTAGCACAAGAGATTTGCCAATTGCATCCTTAATACTTTTGAAACCATCCCTTCCTTCTTCTGTCCACTCATATTTAGCATCTTTTTTCAATAACTTAAGGAGTGGTTTCATTATCTCATCTAAGTTTGGTATGAACCGTCTGACAAAGTTTATCTGTCCAAGAAAAGATTGAAGGGATTTCTTGGTTGGGGGCAAGGGAACTTTCTGTATGGCTTCAACCCTTTTAGGATCCATTTTTACCCCGTCTTTTGCTATAATGTGACCTAGCAACTTGCCTTCGTCAACACCCAAAATGGATTTAGTTGGATTCAGGGAGATGCCATACTTTTGGCATCTTTCAAAAACCTGCCTAAGATGACTTATATGATCTGACCTTTCTTTAGAAAAAACCGTTAAGTCATCTTGGTAGATTTCAATGATTTTGCCCATTAATTCATGGAAGGCAAAATCCATGGCTCTCTGAAAAGTGGCACCTGCATTAAGTAAGCCAAAGAGCATCCTTAGGTATTCAAAAGTGCCCCAAGGTGTGGTGAAGGTAGTTTTGTTTTGATCTTCCTTCCTCACCAAAACTTGGTTATAGCCTGAGAAGCCATCCAACATGGACATAATCTTGGAACCAATTACCGTTTGAAGTAGGGTCTCTATCTTGGGTAGGGGATAATTGTCTTTAATGCATGCAATATTTAAGTTGCTGAAATCAATACATAATCTTATCCCCCCATTCTTTTTTCTTGAAGCAACTAAGTTGGAGCACCAAGATGAATGTCTTGTTGGAGTAATGATCCCAGCATCAAACATCTTATCAAGCTCGGCTTGAACTAGAGGTGCCAACTTAGGATATTTCGCCTAAGTTTTTGTCTGAAAGGTTTTGTATCATCCTTGAGGGGGATAGTGTGTTGAAACACATCCTCTTTGTATGCTTTGAGCTCATCATATGTGAGAGGAAACACATCCCTATACTCTTGGACTAAGCTGATCAATTCTTTTCTTTCTTTTTCCAAGGTTCCTTTTCCAATTTTTATAAACCTTGGGACTTCCTTTGTCCCAATGTTGATTTCAATATAACTGCCACGCTTTATTGTTTCTTTTTTCTTTTTGTACATGTCATGCCTTTCAAAAATATCTTCTAGGGAAGTTATTCCTTTGGGAACTGGATTTTTAATTAGATTATCCTCCTCAACATACTCTTTACCCTCCTCTTTGTAAATGACATTAAAATCCGAGAATTCCTTTACATTATGGATGAACCTTAGAACTTGTTCATCATCCTTGAAAACCTGCCAATGGTCAATATTATCTGGAACAAATGGCCTAAATATTATCTCCAACTTTCCTTCTCCTTTCATTAGATCTTTTGAGGGCTGTGTTTCCATCCTTATACACACTTGCAGACGTGAGCTAAGTCCTGCTCACTTAGTGTGTCCTCGGAGGCACAATGCCTAGGTTCAAAGCCCATGCTGTCACTTTGACTTGAACCTCGTCCGTCTAGGCTAACTCCTAGGGAAGCCAAGGGGGGTAGACCCTAGTTACTAGATGAGATTTACGATTAAGTGTTCTAGGAGTTGATTTTACTTAGTTAAAGGTTAAGGGAAATCTAGTCTAAGATGTCAATCAGCAAATGCAAGATGCAACTATCTAAGTATGAGAGTCGGACCTTTTCCTAGGGCAACTAATACTAGTGCCTAAGATTGGGCAATGGGGTCAACTAAGTTAAGGGGATGTTCGTTACAAGATAATTACAAGTTACAAAGTATTACAACAAGATAGATACAACTAGACACAAAGAATATATCAAATATACAGATTAAGACTAGATACAAGATATACAATATACTAACAAGTTTACTCGCATGTGCGGGAATTAAAGATACTCAAGATAAAGCAATCATCAACACATGAAGCCAAGCATGCTCACAACAGATAGAGTTTCGTTGGATTGCTTTTCAATGGCCAAGAGACACAAGTCACTCAAGACCCAAACAAGAGAATGCCTCCAGGTGGATGCGCACTTCTTGAAGGATCACACCACGAGATACAGAAACAAAATAAAGATGAAAGCTTTGAAAGTAATGTGCTCCAGATGAAGAGATATAACCACTTAAGCAATAATTCTACAACACATAAGTGATAACTTGCGCATGAATGTAAATTGAAAGACAGTGAGATCAGTGAACTTGCAAGTGTGTAACTGTATTGCTGATGTTGTAGTTTGAAGATTAAATTAAGTGATTAAGTGTGAGATTAATTTTAGCCCTATCTAGGTGTCAACCCAAAACTCTCCTCCCCCTATTACCAAGTGGTTGTTGGATGCTCAAGAAGTGAGGCAACGAGGCCTACCCTAGCTTCACAGGTCAACCCTAAGGCTGAGTACTCCGGAAA
>JASDQU010305687.1:209504-225185 GCA_032191745.1 Picea mariana | reverse complement strand
CCTAAGATTGGGCAATGGGGTCAACTAAGTTAAGGGGATGTTCGTTACAAGATAATTACAAGTTACAAAGTATTACAACAAGATAGATACAACTAGACACAAAGAATATATCAAATATACAGATTAAGACTAGATACAAGATATACAATATACTAACAAGTTTACTCGCATGTGCGGGAATTAAAGATACTCAAGATAAAGCAATCATCAACACATGAAGCCAAGCATGCTCACAACAGATAGAGTTTCGTTGGATTGCTTTTCAATGGCCAAGAGACACAAGTCACTCAAGACCCAAACAAGAGAATGCCTCCAGGTGGATGCGCACTTCTTGAAGGATCACACCACGAGATACAGAAACAAAATAAAGATGAAAGCTTTGAAAGTAATGTGCTCCAGATGAAGAGATATAACCACTTAAGCAATAATTCTACAACACATAAGTGATAACTTGCGCATGAATGTAAATTGAAAGACAGTGAGATCAGTGAACTTGCAAGTGTGTAACTGTATTGCTGATGTTGTAGTTTGAAGATTAAATTAAGTGATTAAGTGTGAGATTAATTTTAGCCCTATCTAGGTGTCAACCCAAAACTCTCCTCCCCCTATTACCAAGTGGTTGTTGGATGCTCAAGAAGTGAGGCAACGAGGCCTACCCTAGCTTCACAGGTCAACCCTAAGGCTGAGTACTCCGGAAAATTTTCTGTGGCTTTCCTCAAAACCCCAGTTTTTAAGTGGCGAAGATGGTGAGTTATGGTGTCCTATTAAGTCTAATTAATAAATTTTAGACCTATGAACTAAATATTGCAAAGTGTGATTGAGTGCTTGTTGCTTGCTCAACAAAGGATTGCCAAAATGCTGAAAATGAAAGATAAGCAGGTTGATGCCTTTAAACAATGAATTTCAAGTTAAAATTTAGTTTCCGAAAAAGGCCTTGGGGACCCAAACCGGAACTAATGATTGAGTTCTTAGTTGATTAGATTGCAAATATGAAGTGTAAAAAATGAACATAACTTGTAGAATTGTAAAAGATGATTACTTTATGTTTTTATGAAACTGGCGTTAGCATGCGCGTGTGTAAGATAAATTTTAGAGAAACTGAGACTTGCATGCAATGGAAAATAAAGATCTAATCTAAGCCACCATGGGCTCTAATTTAGAAATTAAATGTGAGTTCTACTCTAGATTATTTTTAGTTAGGCATACACGTAGAAATCATGACTAATCTAGCTAAGCTTGCAAAGTACAGACTGAAAGGAAAGCAAGCTGCTTGGGTACAACTCCTTCGAGCTTGCGTTTACAGTATTTTAGAGTAGATCGGGAAGAATAAAATGTTACCATAGTGAGAGGAGTTGTTGAAGGGTGTGTTGTGCATGTGATTTGGGAAACATGCCCTCTTGTCCTGGTAAAAACCTGCAAACACACTCAAAAAGTTAATGAAATTTCTGTTTTTAGGCAGAAATTTCGTGCATACAAAAACCAGAAAATTGTAATTATTAAGTGACCAATCTAAGCATGTTTGATACCAAAAACCGAATCTGAAAGAATGAGAAAGAGGGACAGAGAATGCTATTGAAGTGTAAGTGAAGATGAGGGTACATTCGTACTTGAAGCTATCCCAATAACTTCATAGAGGTGACCTGCAAAGCTTAAACCAAAAGTGAGATGGAACAACAGATAATATCCTGCATGCATAGACAATACAACATAGTTTCTATTATATAAGCATGCACAAATATATAGATGGGCAACTACACTATTGCCTCACCTAGCCTAGTAAACAAATTTACTTGAGCAACTATTTACCAAAACACACAAAGATTCAGAATGATATCACCTCACAATGAGTGAAAAATCCAGACTAATCTTGAACGCCACAGTATCCTCCAAAGCAGTTTCTGTATTATTAAATGGGAAGAGGTTGTAGCATCAATGCTGCTACAAGCTCTTCAAGAACCAAAACCAATGAAGCAATGTGGAAGTAATGAGAGAGAGAGAGAGGGATGGGAAGAATTCGGTAGCATAACAATACTGTGAAAAATGATGTTAAATGAGGGAGTGAGAGGTCTCTTAAATAGAAAAACAAGCCAAGGAGACCCCTCTTGGATCTTCAACACTACTCAATGAGAAAAGCCACCAATGAGATGATAGCCTTAGGGTGAAGGAAAAGAAAAGAGATAAAGTGGAGAGTAATAAAGCAAGGAAAGGATAGGCGCACTTGGCAAGAGGAGGCCCACGCATTCATCCATGGAAAATTTAAAATCCAATGTTCGATGTTTCCACTTAAAACGTGATGTTTCTCCTTTCAAGGGAGACGTTTCCACATCCACGTGAGACCTTTCCCACTTATCAGAAGAGAAGGCGTGAATTCAAAGTAGAAGGCGTAAGCTTGGGGTGAGGATGCATGAGGAAAGTGAGGGCGTGTGGGGGAAAGCGTGGGACACACTCCCAAGTGAGATGTGATAGGTGGAGGAAGGGATAAGGAAGGCATAGGAGAGGAAAGAGGGAGGCCCACGCTTTAATTGACGAGAAAATCCCAGCTTATGTGTGAGGTTTCTAAAAATACCTGAGGTAAAGCGTGAGAGTGTGTTGTGGGAGAGTGTGTGACGTCCACACTCTAATGTGGGACGTGTATGGGAGAGGGACCAAGCAATAAATGAGGGACCCACCTTTAGTGTGTGACGTCCACACTCTAATGTGGGACATGTATGGGAGAGGAACCAAGCAATAAATGAGGGACCCACGCTTTAATTAAAGGTGGGTTTCCAAATTTAAATTGAAAGGGGGACGTACTCCATATGTGTTACGTAAGCTTTTAAGTTGGAGTTTAAAATTAAAAGGTGAGTTAATTAAATGAGTGGGTAAAGGGGTAGGTAAAGGTTAGGAAGGGTGTGGGTAGGTTAGGTGGGGTTATCTTAATATTATTTTTATCTTTATTTCATTTAACTTGGTCCATTATTACAAAATTTACATTTTTTCATGTTTTGGGTTTGGTAATTAAAACTGCCATTTTTCGAAAAACTCTTAAAGTGGACAAACAACCTAGCAAAACTTGTTCGACTGAGTTGAAACTTGGTCCACAGGTGTATGGGGTCTCATTAGCTTTCTTTTGAGTACAAATACCCCTATCAAAAATCTCGAGACCTAAGTTTTACATTAATTACCCAGAATTAATTAATTAATTAATCAATTAATTAATTCGGAACCTTAAAAAAAACCTAGCTATAATTGATGGAATTCTGCGAAATTTTGCGCGTTGTCTTACATGGTCATTTACAACATTACTACACACTAGCTGCCTAGGAATGACTTCATTAGAACCCCTTTCACCACTTTGGAGGATTTATTGGGTGGGAGTGAAAAACTCAAGGGAGATTAAATCGACCGATTAGGCCACATTAACCTCCTGAGGATAAAAAAAACTCAGTGAAAGGAACTCTCCTAATGAAGAAACCCTAAGGAAACTGACCTAACATGATCCATGTAGACCCATTACATTATAAACCCGCGCAGGGGTGCGATAATCCCGCTTACAAAACTATGTGCTGGAGCCAAAAATGCCATATAGAACCAAAAGTCTCGGACATGGTTGCATCTGTTGATGCACATCTTCATGGTACATGGAGTTGACCACCTAGTTGAAGAGGTAGTCAACAGGCTGGAGGGTAGAAGCTGCTACAACTAGACTATCAGCCAAGCTGTTTTGATCTCTAGGGATAGCAATGAGATCCATAGCATCAAATAATTCTATGACATCGCATATAGCATTTATGTATTTTCTTAACCTCTCACTTTTGCATGCATGCTTGTTTTTCACTTGAAGAAATACTTATAGTCCGAGTCACCCTTTATATTCATAATTTTGATACCCGTGTCTTTAGCAATTTATGAGCCTAGCAAAAGTGCCTCATACTCAGCCACATTATTTGTTGCATCAAACTCAAGTCTGAATGCAAAGTTGTAAGTATTTCCAGTTGGATATTTTAAAACAATTCCTGCCCCTTTTCCTGATCTTGAGTGGGCTCCATCAAAATTCATCTTCCAAGCTTTATTGCTTGCTTGTTCATCTTTGAATTTTTCTTGAGATGGTGCTAAGAAGTTAGAACATATGGAAAAATCACCCATATCAGACACTTGGCATAAAAACTCATTAAATTGCTCTTTAGGGTCTTCTATATGATATTTCCTTTCTGTTTCCCTAAAGAGTTTGAAACTCTCAGTTGAGGGAGGAGGGTATGGAATAGCTGCAAATGTCAGATCCATATTTAAACAACCACCCATATGAGCTCCCCATTTCCTAGATAGAAGAACCCCCCATGCATCTAGCACATCTATAACAAGAACATCCTTTTTGAATGCAAAGTTAGGATGGAAAGTTAGCTTGACTGGGAGATCTATGATTATTCCATGTGTTTCAATTTCTCTAGAATCCATGGCACACACATTTTGATAAGTCCTTGTGATTTTAAGACCTAACTTTTTCATAATCCCTTTGGTGATGATGTTTGATGAAGCCCCTGAATCATACATGCAGTTGTGTAGCCATTGATTATTTATTTCTAGTGATACAAAGAAAGGAGGATTTTCTTCCTTAGTCTTATCTCTGCTAGTTAAGACCACTAGAGGATCTTCATGTTGTTCCTTAACCTTTTCTTGATCCTTTGGAACAACTTTATTATTTGGAAGATTTATAGCTTGCAGAAGCTTCTCTTTCTGTGAGGGAATTTTCAAGAGATCTGACACTTAAACCAAGACCTTTGCATTTGAGATCCAACTACCTAAATCAGCATTTAGATTAGTAATTGGAGTGTGTGTAGGAGTAATTACCTTTGGAAAGTTAGGTTGAGAGTTGTTTGTTCCTTCTTTCCCCTTCCTCCGGTAGACTATCCCTCTGTGCCTTGCCATCTCTAAGATCTGCTCATTTGTAGGTTTGTGACAATATAACTTAGTCACATTGTCATATTCTTCAACCACTTGATTTCTTTGCTCACTTCTTTCTTACATCCGAAGCCAATAATCCATAGATAAAGGGTGAGTTTCACCAAATTTATTGATGTGGTTGGAGTTTTTGGGCTGACCTACAAAATTGTTTGTTGGAGGAAGGCCCTATTCATTTATCTGGCAAAATACTGGGCAGGTACATTCTTCATGAAAGTCTTCACAAGCTCTACAAAAAGGTGGTGCTTCTTCATGAACCACCTTATTTGACTCTAGTTGAATAGAGGGCCTTTGGTCTTGAGGAGGACCTTTTCTTTGCCACCTATCATTATTTGGTCTAGGTTGAAATTTGTTGTTTTGAGACCTTTCCATAGATATCAACCTATTTTGTAGGGCACTAAGTTGAGTAGCATGGGTAGCTTCCATTCTCTTAACCATCTCAGTAACGACCTTTAGGGGGTCGAAATTAGGGTCTTTATTTTGAGGAGTTGCAACCGCAACCTTGTCCTTTGCCTCTGTTTGCCTAGAAGAACTACCTCTACTGAAACCTGGAAGGTTGGACTTCCTTGAAGCTTGCATGTTTTTATCAATTTTCACTATTGTATCCTGAGATGCCTTGAGGTTGGGGGGTTCCTTATCTCTAAGTTGGTATCTCATTTCCCCACCAAAAGCCTCGATATAGTAGATTAAGATAGCCTCGTTTGGAGGCTTGATATCTGTGTGCATGCTGGAGACAAGTTCATTGATTTTTTATTAAACTCATCCACTTTCTCATTTTTCGTTCTTTTTGATTGAGTTAAGGGCTGCCAAAAACTGACGGTGATCTTTCTTTTCCCCCCATTTTTCTGTGAAGGTATCTAGAAGATCTTTGAGCGTTTTGAAAGTGTTGTCGGGCATATCCTCATACCAATCTAAGGCATCTTATTCTAAGGAGAGGACAAACAGTTTCATCTTAACATCCTCATAGTCATGGGCTGCAAAACATTTGTTAGTACATCTCATAAATGATTTAATATGCATTTTGGAAGACACAATATTATTTTGGAAAACGACCATAAATATGGCATCTGATAATGTTTGATGTCATATTTTTACAATTTATTGACTTAGAATTAAAAAATTTCATTTTTGCGGGAATTTAATTAATTCACTGAAACATTAAAAAAAACCTATCAAACCTAGCTGCAATTTCCATAAGACTCAATCAAGATGACCTAGTATGATCTCATATGCATTCAAACACTAGGTATTGGTTTTTCATGCCAAGTCCTAACCACTAGCACATACTCCAGCTCTGGAGTCAGTCTTTTGAGTGAAAAAACTTAGAAATTATTTAATCGTCCACAAAGGCAGGCAGAAAAAATAATTAACGAGTGAAAAAAAACACTCTAGAGTACATGCTCATACCTAGGTCTTAGGTGGCCAATAGCCTTTTACAATATCTCATACTCAGGTCATTTATTAAAATGGTGGAAATGCGGAAAAAGGTGGTCTTTTGAAAGACGGGATGAACTCTAAACTCTGTCATATGAGCACTGATTGCTCAATCTTTGGCAGCTCTTCAGGAAATCTAGCTTGTGCAACAGGTGGATAACAGGTCCATAAATCACAAGGATCATAGCATGTAAATCACATCTAATAATTAAATCACCCGAACATGTGCATCAAACCCCCTAACCCTAAACAAATGCTCAAGACGTTATGTAATTTGACAAGTTTAGGTTTGGAAAGGGTCTCAGGGTGTCCTATTGGGATAATCCCCTTTAAGTCTGGGGTGTTTCCCAGGTGGAGTCTGGTCCAATTCATGCAAGTGTATGAGGTGGCATGGGGTACACCTTTGGGAATGGGGTGTGTTATCCCCGATTTCTAGGGATAACTAGGAGATCATGTCTCGAGGTCCACAGGTCCTAGACATGGAGTACCAAGAGCAAGATTGACCTGAGCATGTCCCTGGAGGGCCCATTTTTCTTCTTTCATCAGACTTGTCTTGTCAGCAACAACAACATCCATCACCTTCGGCTTGGACTTGTATCGGAGAGGACTCTTGCTCCATGAGGTAATTGGTCCAGGTATCATGGTATGTGTCATTTTTTATCATTATGACCTTTAGATATATGCATCAAATTCCTTTTATTTTCGACGACTGCTTGGATCTTCCATTGACTCGCTTGACCATGGTTGGGGGGATTGACAGGGTGCCCTAGCAAGCTTGTACCCATAGGTTTTGGTTTTCCATCGGGGTATTTCTGAAGAGCCATCGTCTGCTCCCGAAATGTCATCACTTTTACATCTTATTTCCCACTCATCTTCCCCATTCCCCTAGTTCGGGCATTAGGATCACCTGTTTGTGGGATTACACCTTATCTCGTGGGAAGAAGGGGCTAAAGGCCTAGAAGGTAAAAGTAGCTGGTAAAAGATAAAAGCCATAAAATGAAACCTAGAGATGCCTCACCCAGGGATCCCTGAGAAGGCAATAAAAAGCCTCTCAGCAAGAAAGAAAATGGACCCGAAGAAAAAAAACAAAACAAGACCTAGCCAAGAGGATGGGGGGTCTCATCACGAGCCAACCCATTATGTTCATGGGTACCTAGCAGTATGGCATTGCCACTATCTGGTTACCACGCCAGGGCAGTGACCTTTGGTTGCATGGTCGAAGGAAAGGGGCTCTCATAACAAGCCAACCTTATCATTTCTGTGAAAGTGCTTGTGGGTAACATTGTCAACTCTGGTCACCATGCCAAGGCAGTGTTCTCTAGTTAGACCTTGAAATAAATAAGAAAAAGCAATAAAGAAAAGAAAGAATAAAGGCAATAAAGGGCTTGGAAAGAATTGCATCCATGACGGGTACAACTCGCCTTCTACAAAGGCACCCACAGATAACATCGTACATCCCTGTCTTTCACTCTACCTGTATGTCTGGACATCCTTTGACCACATCACCTCGCTTTACATGGCTTGGATGATGTCCTCTGGAGACTTTCCTTTTCTTATGGATGCTGGCCCAATAGGGTATTTTTTCTTTTCTTCGGCTTTGTATTGTAGGTCATTGTAATGTCTTTGAGCTATTGAATGATATATTAGGGGTTTTATGCATATATTTAATGAAATTAATGATGAAACATGATTGACATTGCTATGATCCCTGTGACTAATGAGCCCATGGAGGGAGAAGTTTTTGATGTGCAGGACCATGCTCGACGGACAAGTGCCAATTGGACCAGTACACATGGGGAGATGATTAGCTCGGACCTCCATGGGGCTGAAGATCCCATCAAATGGTTGTTGGGACCCCATCAGGGGCAGAGACAAGACAGTGGTTGGTTGAGATTTTGCACATGAGAAGAAGAAGGAAATTCCACTCAGGACACTTTGGCTGAGCCAAGCCCGGGGGGGGTTGATCCTTTTAGATGGAACGTTTCCCTTTGATGACAAGGACGTCACCCAGGAGGCCTTGACATCACCTTGAGCATGTGGCAGTAGATACAGGACAGATGGCACATGTACTAGCTTGGAGAAGCCCAAGGAGGGCTAAAATCTGACTTCTGGATGTTGTACTAGCCCCAAAGGGGCCAACGAATCCCTTAGAGGGGCTTGACGTCTCACTTTTTGCTCATTTATGTCTTTTTACTTAGCAGTTAATATAAAAGCAGTATGATTTTGGTTTGTAGCCTTGTCAGCTATTTTTAATGACCTAATTTTAATTAAAGGTCATGACACACTATATATTGAGGATGTTTTTCCCTCATTTGGACATAACACACAACTCACTCTCTTGTGAGGTCTGATTTTTGCGCCCTAGTTTGGGTATTTGGTCTTTTAAAGGAGGTGCACTTGTTGATGGAAGGATTTTCTTGGCATGTTTGGCATTTCTCTTGAAGGAAGGTTTACAACTAGGGTTTGCTTATGCTTTTCATCATGATATGTAAGTGTTTTTCTTGCAAAAATTCTTAATTGAATGGTTGTAGGTTTATAATTCTTGCATTTACTTATAAATTTGTTGATTTTAAAACCCTAGGTGACAAGCACACAAGTAGGTCCTTGTCTCATGTTCCCTTAGAGAGAAATATTTAGCCATTGAAGGAGGAGGAAAGAACCTATCCTTTGCTACACTCTTCTCATTTCTTCCCTTAAGCTAGCTTTGATTTTTAAAGGTTAAAAGGAGGGTGATGTCCCAGGCCTAGGTTATCTACACCTAGGGCCATCCATCTTCTAGGGTTTTAGTGATAGAGCCTTGCCTTTGCAACACTCTCCCTCACTTGATCCTCTTGTTTTATCTCTTCTCATATGCTAGCTGTTTTGCCAAGTTTGACCTAAAGAAGGAGGAAAGAGCACGAGGCCTTGCTTAAGCAACACCGGAGTGAGCCTCTTTCCCCTAGGGTTTTGATTCTAGGGCCCTGCCATTGCAACACCCTCGAACTCTTCCCTCTTGTCTTTAGCCTATTACTCCTTCAACCTTGCATCCTCTTCTTGAACGACTCCATATACCCTTAGGCACTGATCTTAGACACACAACGTTGAAGTGATAATGCTCAAACCAACTCTCAAAACTTTAAATTTTGAAACCCTAACTAGGCTGATGTCACACTTGGTTATTCCATCTTGACACAACAACTTTTGATGATAAGCAATTAGATGATGGTTGAAAGCATTTATTGAGTAAATATTGGTTAGATACATCGTTGATTACATCATCTCAATAGTTATTGATGAATTGACACTTCTCCATTGCGATATTGACAAAACATTGATCTCATTAATACCTGTTGTTTCATTGCTTATATATTGATGTCAAATAATTACATGAAGTACTAACCCACTAATATATAGCCTGCACACATATTATCTTGTTATTGTCTTGTTCTGAGCAGGTGTTTTCTTTTGGGCATACACTTCTTTATTGGCTGATTAGCCAGATTATCTGACCTTTGGTGGTAACCTGTGAGGAGGAAACTTTGCCTTGATCTTTATACTTTAGCCTCTTCAAAACCCCAGGTTACCGGGGACGTCTCCCCTGGGTTAACCTCCCTAAATAGAAAGAACCTCCCCATTGAGGTGACATTGGGTGGGGAAGGTTCCTGTTACGCCAGTTTGGCCTCAATCCTCTAGCCTTTTGACCTAGCTACAAACTGTGCGATAACATTTTGGCGCCGTTGCCGGGAAACCCTGAGTCATTTCTCCTCAGACGACAAACCTTTTCGGTAAGCCTTGCCTCAGAGCCTTTCTTACAAGCTTACCTGGCGACTCCACTAGGGTGTTTTTCTCCTTTTCTTTGATAGTTTCAAGTAAATTATCTGGCGACTCCACCAATGATGACCCGTAGTGGGCGACAATACTCAAATCCCTCTACTGTGGCCACTGTCACCCTAACAAGCTTTGCGCCCCAAATTAATCTTGATCCTCACAAATGGTCTCACTTAGAGAGCCTCAATTGTTTCGACTTTAGTAAAATCCAAGGAGGGATGCATGACTTACCCGAGGATGCAAATTCTTGGCTACCACTTTTCTCAGGAAAAGGTATCCCTGGAAACTCACATTGGACCCAGTTCTGTGATAGTTTTGATTTTCATTTGGATGGTCAGGAACACCCTGATGTCTTCATGAGGCTTTTTGCAAGCTCCCTTGTAGGGGATGCTAAAGTTTGGATCCATAGGTGCCCTAAAGGAAGCATAAAAAACCCTGAAGAACTACAAAAGGCCTTTAAAATAAGGTGGTGTGACAGTGAGCATTCACAGGACTCCTTTTCCCAATACCTTAGCATTTGCAAAGGACCCTGTGAGAGTGTCAGAGATTTCAGTGATAGGTTCAACCTTCTCCTCAAAAGGGTCCAGTCAAAGGTGGACTTGGATCAAGCCATCATCGATCATTTATTGTCCTCCTTGAAAGGAACCTTACAATTCAACGTCAAGGACCGATCACCAACAACTTTAGAGGAAGCATAAGACTTGGCCTTTCAGATTGAAAGGAACCTTGATTTCGAAGATTACTTTCATCAAAGTTGTGAACTATGGGATCCTGGTAATGACCTTGTTATGCAACCTGAACCTCCAAGGATCCACCAGGTTGAACTTGCCCCCACCAAGAGAAAATGGAGCCTTTCACATGAAAGTGTTGTCCCTTCCCAAGAGCCCCCTTTGAAAAGGACCCATCCTGAGGATGAAGTTGAAGTTGTCCTACCTAAAAACGTTGAGCAGTATCCTTCGGAAGATTTCTCTCTTTTTATCCACCAAGTAGGGCACCTTGTTTCCAAAGTTCGTGAGCTCAGACCTTTCTGTGTCACTCTCCAAGTCAAAGACTCTCTCCTCCGCAATTGTCTCCTGCACCCAAGTGCCACAACCAACATGATGACAGAGGAATTTATGTGTCAATTGGGCCTGACCCCCTCACAAACAAATACTGGAAATGACTTTGCAAAGGGAATCATTAACAACCTCGAGGTGGCCTTTAACTCATGCCCCAGTGCCCCTTTCTTGATAAATGTAGTTGTCATCAATGCTATAAATAGTTTGGGGGTTATTCTTCACAAAGATCTCATAGAGCATTTGAATGGAAGTATTCATGAACAACAGTCCAAAGCAACCATCCCTCACCCTGAAGGGGGGTTCTTTACCATCTATAATGAGCCTCTTGTTGGCTCCCCAGTTGAAACCTCCAATGAACCAAGTGACCAACTTTTATGCATCAATAGCGGCCTTAATAATTGGTTCATCCAAGAAGGAAAGATAGATATGGATACTGTTGAAGAAATCGAGGTAATCTGGACCTTAGAATTCGATGGATCACACTCAAGCTCTGGATCAGGTGCTGGAGTAGTTTTGACAGCCCCTTTGGGTGAATTCTTTTACCATTCATATAGACTGGAATTCCATTGCACCAACAATGTAGCCGAGTATGAAGCCTTGATTCTAGGTCTCAATTTAGCAATTGACAAAGGTGTTACAATCCTGGAAGTAAAAGGGGACTTAGACCTCATTGTGTCACAAGTTTTGATGAGATTTGCCACTAAAAATGAAAAGTTGAAAAAGTATCAAGATGTGGCCCAAACCCTTTCAAAAACCTTCAAAAAAGTGTCGATCGAAGTCGTTCCTCGTGAAGAAAACCACGTGGCCGATGCTTTGGCTGTCTCTGCTTCTACTTTACAACCATGTGAAGGACCTTTTCACGATCTATGCAAGATGGAAGTCCTTTTTAGGCCTTCTGTTCTCGACAATTTGGAACATTGGCAGGTGTTCGAGGATGATGATCAAATTATCAGATTCATGGAGAACAACAAAGAGTTTACCGATTCGCAAGTTGCATTTCTGGCTGATTCTATGGATCTAGAAGTCATTGACTTGCAAAGCAATACCTTGCCAAAGGGTTGTATTCCCCTAGAAAACCTTTTTGACAGGCATGATGTTTTTATGGGAAAGAGAACCAACAAGCAAGCTGAAGAAGCCCTAGAATTCAATATCGGTACAGAGATGGACCCAAGGATGGTCAAAATAGGAAAGGACACCACCGAGAAAAAAAGAAAGGAAATATTAGCGCTCATCAGAGAATTCAGAGATACTTTTTCCTGGAACTATGATGATTTGAAAGCCTATAGGGGGGATGTCATCCAACACACCATACCTTTGGTAGAAGGGGCCAAACTATTCCAACAAAAGCTAAGACATATCAACCTGAAGTTGGCAAGCCAAATACAAAAGGAGCTCCAAAAAATGGTCGATGTTGGTATCATAGTCCCTATCAGGTATTCTTCTTGGATGTCAAACTTGGTAGTTGTTTGGAAGAAAAATGGTGATATTTGCCTGTGTGTTGATTTCTGCAACCTCAACCAATTGTCATTAAAGGATAATTATCCCCTCCCAAACATGGAACATTTGCTTCAACGGGTCACAGGGGCAGGGATGATGTCTATGCTAGATGGGTTCTCAGGATACAACCAAGTCTTACTCAAAAGGGAAGACCAACTCAAAACTACATTCACTACACCCTGGGGAACTTTTATGTACTTAAGGATGCCGTTTGGTCTTATGAACGCTGGTGCCACTTTCCAGAGAGCAATGGATTTTTCCTTCAAAGACCTCATACAAAAGATCATAGAAATTTAACAAGATGACCTTACAGTTGTGTCCAAGGATAGGAAAGACCATCTCTCCCACCTTAGGATTGTTTTTGAGCGATGCAGAAAGTATGGTATCTCACTGAATCCCAAGAAATCTGTCTTTGGGATTGACAAAGGAAAATTGTTAGGACACATGGCCTCACAAGGAGGAGTCTCCATTGATCCTGAAAGAGTCCAATCAATAAAATATGTTCGTCCTTCGGCCAACAAGAAAGCTTTGCAATATTTTCTTGGAAAAATCAACTTCATTCGTAGATTTGTGCCAAATTTTGCCGACAGGATAAAACCTTTGAGCGCTTTGCTGAAAAAGGACGTTGCTTTTAGGTGGGGAGATGAGACCAACAAATCCTTTGAAGATATGAAAAATGCTATCTCCCAAGCCCCCTTCTTGATTAGTCCTGATTTCTCGAGGGATTACATAATATTCTCATTTTCATCCCAGGATACTATTGCAGGTGTCCTGATGCAAAAGGACGCTGATAACTATGAACACCCCGTGGCCTTTATGAGAAAAGTCCTAAGAGACTCAGAGTTAAACTACTCCATCACAGAGAAACAAGCCTATGCCTTGGTCAAGTCCCTTGAACACTTCAGAAACTACATCGGTTACAATAAAATCAAGGCTTGTGTCCCATACCCAGCCATGAAGGATGTTTTATCGCAACAAGACTGCATGGGTACTCAAGGGAAGTGGGTTTCCAAAATCCAAGAGTATGGCTTAGAAACAAAACCCACCAAGATAATAAAGGGACAAGGTTTGGCCCAAATGCTGACTGAAAGCAATCAAGAAGCGATACAGATGGGTGAGAATGAACAAGTAAATGTAATGATCAGTGAGCTAGAACATGACGAGTGGTATTCCGATATCGTGTATTATCTAAAGAACTTGTCTTGCCCTGATCACTTAGTGGATTACAAGAGAAGGGCTTTGAGATTGAGAGCTATAAAATACTGCTTGACTGAAGATGGACTTGGATGGAAAAATACTGATGGTGTTATACTTCAATGCGTAAACAAGGAAGAGGCAAAGAAGTTATTGGAAGAATTGCACTATGGACATTGTGGTGGACATTTTTCTGCTCGTACCACTGCCCATAAGATCTTGAGGGCTGGATACTATTGGCCAACGCTTTTTTCAGACACTTACCAGTACGTCCGATCTTGCCAACCTTTCCAGTGCTTCTCCGGCAAACCAAAACTCCCAGCATAGCCCTTGAAACCGGTGGTAGTAGAGGCGCCCTTTCAGCAATGGGGTTTGGATTTTGTTGGTGATTTCAAAGACAATTTGAGTAATGGCCATCGGTGGATCCTAACAGCTATAGACTATTTCACCAGATGGGTTGAATCAATCCCTACAAAAAAGGCCACCGAGGAAGTAGTCATGAATTTCTTGAAAGACTAGATCATAACTAGGTTCGATGCCCCTTCCAAGATTACTACAGATAATGCCAAATCTTTTAGCTCTTATGCTCTAGCATAATTTTGTTTCAAATATGGCATTACCCCGTCCCATTCCTCCAACTACTACCCACAAGGAAATAGATTAGCAGAATCAACCGATAAGAACCTCATGAATATTTTGAAGAAGGTTGTTGGAGAGAATAAAAAGTCATGGAATGGCAAAATAAAATACGCAGTATGGGTAGACCGAATAATGACCAAAACTTCCACAGGGAAAACTCCTTTTGAGCTGGTATATGGACTTGAAGCGAAGCTTCCTATGAACCTCCAAATCTCTATCCTTCGTTTTGCTCAACAATACACCACAGATGCAAAAGAAATCCAAGGAAGGATCAATCAGCTAATAGAGCTAGATGAAACACAAAGAGGTGCCTTGGGTCAAATGACGAGAAATCAAGAAAAGATAAAGAACACCTTTGATCATAAAGCCAAGGAAAGAAATTTCGCCAAAGGAGATCTTGTTCTACTTTGGGATAAGAGAAAGGAAAAGCCTAGTATGCACAAAACATTCGACAGTCTATGGGAAGGCCCTTATAAAATCATGACTTGTGCAGGTACGAATTCTTTCAACTTAGAGACTGTTGACCGCCTATTCAGCTAGGGGTCAACTCACGTGCCGTGAAGATGCATCATCAGATGCAAATTTGATGAAGACAGTTATGGTTCTACTTGGTGTCTGATGTTCCAGCATAAAAATTTTGTAAACGAAATTTCCGCACCCCTGCGTGGGTTAATAATGTAATGAGTCAGCATGAGTCATAGTTAGGTCAAGTACCTTGGATGTTGACATCAGGGGAGTTCCTTTCATCGAGGGTTTTTTCATCTCAGGGGGTTAATGTGGCCTAACTAGTCAGGTTAACCTCCATTGAGTTTTTCCCTCCCAGGCTTCCTCCAAAGTGGTGGAAGGCGCTCTGATGAGCTCGTTCAGTGGTAACCTTTGCTTAGGATTGATGTAAATGACCATGCTAGACATTATCTAAAGTTTCGCGGAATTTCGTCGAGTTTAGATAGGTTTTTTTTTTTTTTTAATTAATTAAATTTAATTAATTTTCCTAAGGTTGGAATTTTAATTATTTAATTAATTAAATGTTTTTGAGCAATTAATGTAAAAACTTAGCCTTTGGGGTTTTGATAGGGGTATTTGTGCTCAAAAGAAATGGAACGGCACCCCCTAC
>JASDQU010305687.1:159837-172332 GCA_032191745.1 Picea mariana | reverse complement strand
CATATACCCTTAGGCATTGATCTTAGACACACAACGTTGAAGTGATAGTGCTCAAACCAACTCTCAAAACTTTAAATTTTGAAACCCTAACTAGGTTGACGTCACACTTGGTTATTCCATTTTGACACAACAAGTTTTGATGATAAGCAATTAGATGATGATCGAAAGCATTTGTTGAATAAAGATTGGTTAGATACATTGTTGATTACATCATCTCAGTAGTTATTGATGAATTGATACTTCTCCATTGCTATATTGACAAAACGTTTATCTTATTAATATCCGTTGTTTCACATTGCTTATATATTATTTGTTAGATAGTCACAAGAAGTACTAACCCACTGATATATAGCTTGCATACATATTATCTTGTTATTGTCTTGTTCCGGGTAGGTGTTCTCTTTTGGGCATACACTTCTTTATTAGCTGATTAGCCGGATTATCTAACCATTGGTGGTAACCTGTGAGGAGGAAACTTTTCCTTGATCTTTATACTTTGGCCTCTTTAAAACCCCAGGTTGTCGGGGACATCTCCCCTGGGTTAACCTCCCTAAATAGAAAGAACCTCCCCATTGAGGTGACATTGGGTGGGGAAGGTTCCTGTTATGCCAGTTTGGCCTCAGTCCTCTAGCCTTTTGACCTAGCTACAAACTGTGCGATAACAGACACCATACTTTTTCTCCAACTTGTCCAACCTTTGTAGCAATTTGACCATATTGACCTATGCAATCCTCTTACCCACCATGTGTATTATATGTAGAAATTCACCCTTCCTTAACAATATACTTTTTGTAGCCAATGATCCCTATGGAGCTACCTACGACTCAACAACTGACTCACAATACGACGCCCATAGGCCAATATAATGCTCATTGGCATTTAGAATGCACTTATATGCATACTTATACTCCTAAGAGCAAGCAACTAGTTCTTCTCCTTGAACCTAGTCTTCAAAACAACCAATCAAGACTTAATAACATAAAGGGAACTTGTTGGGAGTGTCTCACCTCTCTTCTCTGCAACTAATAAGTTTTCTCCACACAATTTTCTCAATATCCATTCTTTGTGTGTTTCTGGAAGGATTCTCTCCCACAAACCACAACTTGACTATCTTCCTTTTCCTCCAACAAAGAAATCTTCTTCTTTAAATATTATACTCAAAGAGCTCATGAAATGAGTACATGTTTTGATACCGACTGATGCAATGAAAATATAGCAAAAAAAAATTCAACCTCTTAGCTCACACAATACCAAGGAAAATAGAGCATTCAATAAAACTTTTAAAACATCACAATAGATCCAAGCAAATGAGTTTATTTATTGCTATAAAACACATCACCTTTTCAAAACAAATATTTACTAACACTTATATAAATGACTCATAAACCCATCTCAATGGCTTAGAGGCCATTTGAAATTCCCAAAAACTACCACACTCTTACAACTAAAGGCATGCAAGCCAATACTATACATCAGAGTGCATATGCTAGTTGATCCTACACTTACTTTCCTCCCCACATATAACTCAATGTACTACAATTAACCACTATTGGCTAACTCTACCACCAATGCTATGTTGGCTACACTTGGAGCCAATTTCCTCCATTAACTACTATTTCAAGTCTCATCTCCATTTTAAATAGAGAATTTCTAAAATATTCCCCTCAAAATTTTGTTACAAGAATAATTTAATGCCACGAGGGAGATCCACTTCCTTCATTTACCTATGTGCAACCATCATAAATGTCATGCTTTTTCTTACTTCTTATCCATATAATAGTCTTTTGTCAATGATTTTATTCTTTTGATAGGCTTTTCTTTATTGTGTTAACAATTTTCTTTCTAACATCCAAATCCTTTAATGATGTCCACATTACTATGGCACATAAGTAGTCCTAACCATGTAACAAGGGAAATACCTCTCCAAAAACATTCATGAATGATGTCTAAAGGACCAAAGAGAAAAATCCATTACAAACAAAAAATGACAATATACCGAGTAGAAAATACACAATCTAGAGGTCAAATAACTCTCTCTCATGATGTGAAGATTGTTTGTGGTTGATAACCAAGACTACACTATACCACCTAGAAACATTTTCTATATCTCACATCAAAATCAAAATTGTGCATCTTTACAAAAAGAAATGGCATAACAATATCACCTTAGCCACAAAGTTGATTTCATTGAGACCATAAGCTATACCTAACTTATACCTAAAGGTAGACGATGTGATTTAATATAAGTGTATTTGAGGGCATGAGTGAGACCCTTAGGTCTAGGGCAAATTAATGTGAAAATGGAAAGTTTGAACAAAGCTACTCCACAAAGTTATAAAAAATGTACAAAGTAGGCATGAATACCTATGTTATAGTCGACGTTATAAGTGTATTTGAGGGCATGAGTGAAACCCTTAGGTCTAGGGCAAATTAATGTGAAAATAGAAAGTTTGAACAAAGCTACTCTACAAAGTTATAAAAAATGTACAAATGAATACCTATGTTATAGTCCGCGTAGAGACTTGCATTCTATAACTTTTGTTGTTATAGTGACCACCCCAAATCAATAAAATGGTCATAATTATAACTTAATATAATATTTTCCTTACTATTTCGTTTTGTCTTGCACTAAAGTGTTTAGATTGTGACATTCCGTACATAACAAACCATTGAAACCACTCATAACGCAAGTAGGAATGGGTGGGCTCTAAGATTTGCACATGCTAATGACATAGGCTTGGAGAAAAATAATTACCTTGATAGTTTTATAATCACTTTCTAGTGTCGGTAGATTTGATTGACCTTTTAAGGAAAGGTTGTGATTGCTTGATATTATATATATATTTTTAAAGATAATCATTTTATTTATATATATATATATATATTTTCTAATAAGAAATTAGAGTGTAATGGGGTAGTATTTAGTTATATTTATGAAATTAAAGTTAAATAATATTATAAATTACTATTTTTTTTATTTATATATATATATATATATATATATATATATATATTCTAATAAAAGATTAGAGTGTAATGGGGTAGTATTTAATTATATTTATGAAATTAAAGTTAAATAATATTATAAATTACATGATCTCATTAAAAATAGGTATAGTATAATTCATGATTATAATTTAGGTTTAGTATAAAGTATATGATCTCATTAAAAATAGGTTTAGTATAATTCATGTATGGGCCAAGACAAGTTTTAAGACAAGTTACTTGAGGAAAGTACATGACCTTCTTGGAGATGATTAGTATGGGATTTGATTTCTTATAAAGGTTAATCTAAAATTATTTGTGATTAGCTAAAAACTTATCTTCTTTAAACATAAAGTAAAAAACAATAATCCAAAATTAAATGATGAATAAGATGAAATATTAAATTTAATTTAAAATTAATTATCAATATCAAACAACTTATCTTCTTAAAACATAAAAATACTCGATAAAGATGAAGATCCACCCTTTATGAAGTACCAATTAATTATTTCCACTCACCACATTAATTATTTCACTAGATCAAATTTTGTTTACACACTACACCACTGCACACATTACAGTATTAAGTAACCTTTTTACAGCTTTGAATAAAGAATATCACTAGAAAAGAGAATCAATAATGACAAACTAAATCTATATACATTATAACACATAGACTCAATAATGACAAACTAAATCCATATACATTATATCACATCCTTACCAACCCCCAAAACTCAGACTCTGGATATAACACAGTATCAGTTTCATCTTCTACTCAATGGGAAAGAGAGTATCAGTTTCATCTTCTACTCAATGGGAAAGAGAATTTACATCAGCTTTCAACTGAATTACATACCACTTACTTTTCTTCAACACATCTTTCACAAACATGCTGTGAAGAGAGAGAAGTGGTGGACTGTGGATCTTCGCTTGTTTGTATTGAATGGAGGGCACGGCACCTTCAACTAGCTGTGACTGTTCTTAATTAATATATATTATAGAATTGATAGATGTTTACGCACACCAGACTTTTTTAGTTTGAAAGGCAAACTTTTGTTTACAGAAAACAAAACAAAAATTGTCTACAAAATTGCCAGTGAAGTTGTTAGGCTGCATTTTTATATATCCTTTCCTGATATTACCTGCAGATATTACAACCAGAAGGAAACATTTCTCATTGAAATTTCATCACACAGAGGTAGCATTGCGATGATTGAAAGGATTGTGGCTCCCATGTGCCCCAACTTCCCAGCCTTGAACTTGGGTTACCATTTGGTGATGGGATTGATCACCGAGTGCCAGCTTGGTGGCTTTATGTCATTTGAATTGATAGATGTTTACGCACACCAGACTTTTTGAGTTTGAAAGGAAAACTTTTGTTTACAGAAAGAAAGAAAAAAAAAAAAAAAAGTTGTCTACAAAGTGCCAGTGAAGTTGTTAGGCTGCATTGATTTTATCTATTCTTGCCTGGTATTACCTGCAGATATTACAACCAGAAGGAAACATTTCTCATTGAAATTTCATCACACAAGGTAACATTACAATGATTGAAAGGATTGTGGCTCCCATGTGCTCCAACTTCCCAGCCTTGAACTTGGGTTGCCCTTTGGTGATGGGATTGATCACTGAGTGCCAGCTTGGTTGCTTTATGTCCTTTGCAAAATGATGAGACATTAGGTTTTATGATGCTTTCATATTTCCATTGCAATGCTATATAATGGGTTTCCATTTCCATTTTTTGAAGCAAGTAAAAAACAGAAAAATGTTTATCATCACCAACCACTTTGTCGGACATAGCGCTAAGTGAATCCCAATATGAGATAGAACTGTCCAGGTTTGACTTTACAGTGTTATTTTTTCCCAGAAATACAACTGTTCCTGTTTGGTTTTAGGGTTTTATCAATGCTTTTTAACGGGTTTATATTTTTTGAAGCCAGTAAAAATAAGAAAAATATTTATCATCACCAACCACTTTCTCAAATATAGGGCAAAGTGAATCCTAATATGAGATAGAACTGTCAGGGTTTGGCTTTACAGTTTATTTTCTTCCATAATATTGGAATACAACTGTCTGTATTTGGTTTAACGTTTTTATCTTCTCAAAATTCTGTCGAGTATAAAAAATGCAGTAGTGGTGTAAAGGTTCTATTTTTTGCTGTTTTCTTGTAACTTTTTTAATTTGATTTTGACTGAAATCTAGTGATGAATAGTTGGATTTGTAATTTTAAGTAGTTAAGTTTTTATAATTTGAATGATTCAAAGATTTTTGTCCAAATTTATAAATTTACATCAAATTCCAACCAAAAAACAGAATGTTTAGCCAAAGCCATAAAAAAAATTAGACTACTTAGCTTCAACTTTTCAACTCCTGCTAAACAGTACTGTGGTTACATTCTGCTACCTAGAACCAAGACAAGCCAAACTGGAACCAGTTAACTTTTGAAGCAGTTTTATCCCCGGGAATATGTGTACTTATAGAGTAAATCAAACAGTTGTCGAACTTTCTTTTTTCCAAGAATGGTATCTGACCTCCAGACACATGTGCAGCTTTGGTTTTGAAACCCTTGCGGCTTTATCAAAAGCCTTTCTGATTGATTGAAGAACGCACTAAATAAAATGCAGGCACGCGCGCACATGTATATCTGAAACTTCAAGATTTATCGTATTCTTTAGGGCTTCTAAAGCTGCCTCCTTTTTCATTCCTTGTCTGCAGTCCTTCCAACTCTGATCGAGAGCCAGCCCGGAATATCAGAATGATGCCTCAGATTCGCCCGTTCAGCTCGTTAGACTTTCAGGTACTTCTCAGCCAAAGAGCTTTTCTATTTCATGCTTAGCCTTGGTTCTATGCATGCATTGAGTGAGGTATTGACAGTTCTTTGGTCTTGAAACTCTATATTCTCAGTTTGTGACGAATATTTGTTAGCACTAAGTATTCCAAGTCCACTCTTCTGAGCATGATAGAAACTGGTGGAACGTGTTGTTTAGGTGATTTTCAGATAAAGCCCGTCCAAGAATACATTGAGAAATGAACCTGGTCTAGTTGTAGTAAGCTCTCACCCATAAACAACTAGTACACAGCAAAATCAACCACAGTGAGAAGACTATTACCTGTGATCAGTCTGTTGGATTGCTACAGAAATTGAGAGTTGAGTTTATGAGAATTTCTGCCTGCGAAGATAGAGTTTTAACTTCCATCAAGGCAACGAATTTGAGTCCTTGCATGCACCTGGAAGCTTACTGTATGTTTCCAAATGTATATTTTTCTCTTTGGGTTGCAACTAGTGAACACTAGTGCACAAGAGCTGTAGAACAACTCGAATTCCAGATCTTGTCTATTGGTTGATCCAAAATTATTTGAAAAGCAGAGCTGGACTTCACTCATTTTCATAAATGGCTTCTTGCATTCCTAGGAGGCACTCACAGTGGCTTACAATACTGTAAGTAGACACTCACACTCACACCGGGAGTAGATGATGGGAGCTTTGAGCCATTGACAGAGGAAGATGCAGAGAAAACAACATTGGACAAGCACTCCATTACTGGGTTACATGCCCATTTGATATAATTGGAGAGGCTACTCTACCACTGAGCTGTATTATTGGATTGGAATATCAATCAGTATTTTTGTACTCCTGGAAGTATTGATCTGGATCAAAATTCTTCATGTAGAATCCCTGCAAGATTGCATGTTGAATCAAATTTTGGTTAGTTGTGGTAAGTTCCTACTGGTCTACATCCACCTGACCAACTGGAAGGATTGATCCGGATCGAAACTCCTCAGGTAAAGTCTCTACAGGATTGCATTGAGAATGAAATTTGGGTTAGTTACGGTAAATTCCCACTGATCTACTGTCATTAGACCAAAGGATCGAAATTTGACCTTACAACATTGCATTGAGAATCGAAGTTGGACTAGTTGTGATAAACTGTTATTGATCTACATCCACTAGACCAAACAACGGTTTTTAGGAGAGTATACAAAATCTTGGGCCAGCTGTGGTGAACTCCTGCTGATCTACACCCCTTGGGAAAACAAAAGTTTTAGAGGATTCTACAATATTGTGCTGCATGGGTACACCACAAAAGGTGTCCAACTTCGCAGAATTGATACACAAGGTTGCTCGTTCATGTTTTCTGCAGCCTCTGGCTCACAAATTCACCAATGGAGAGTCACTCGGAGTTACATATTGTTCCTCTGACGAATATGATGCAGCCAATAGGGCCATCGATGAAGAGATCAGCAGCGATCTCACAGCAGACATACACAATGACGACAGTCGAAATGAATCTGTGGAAGTATACCCCCTGGAGTCTAGTGAATATGAGAAACTGTCACAGAGAATGCATGCCATGGAAACTGTGATTACCGAGATGTTTGATAGCGTATCCTCTCTGAAAACTGCCTACGTCCGTCTGCAAGAAGCCCATTCACCATATGAACCTGAAAGGCTCTATCAGGCCGACAAAGCAGTCGTTGCAGAGCTCAGAAAGCTGTCCGACTTGAAGCAGTCCTACAGAAGAAGCCATGAAATAAGCCATGGTTCGTTCAGTCGAAAAATTCAAGACATGGATGACAAAAGGCTCCAGGAGGTTTATGAGGGTGTTGTCAAGGATCTTCGCAGCGAGCTAAAGGAAAAGAATGCCGAGATCGAATTCCTGAAGCAAAACCTGAGAGGATCAATGACTAAGAAAAAAGATAAACCAGACAGGCCTCGACTGAAACGACATGCAGGCAGCACTAGAGATTATCACATTGTAGTCTCAGGCTGTGCAGCGTTCGAATCTCTCAACCCGCAACTGTTTCAGTCCAGCATGGGGGATGTCAAGGCAGCTGCTAAAAACTTCACAGCGCTCCTGATTTCGCTCATGAAGAATGCCAAGTGGGATATCGCTGCTGCTGTTAGTTCCATTGAACCAGGAGTAAAATACCTAAAACAGTCTCATATGAAATATGCATTGGAATCTTATGTGTGCCAGAGGATGTTCGCAGGATTTGAAAACGAGACCTTCTACATGAGCGGGAGCCTTTCTTCTCTACTAGAACCAGACAAGCACAGACGGGATTGCTTCACACAATTCCGTGACATGCACTTGATGGAACCCATGGAGCTTCTGAACATATTGCCCGATTGCCCATTCGGGAAGTTCTGTAACAAGAAATTCCTTCGCATTGTGCATCCTAAGATGGAAGAAGCCTTTTTTGGAAATTTTGATCACAGGACCAATGTTGTCAATGGCAGACATCCTTCGTCGTACTTCTACGAGATGTTCTGCAGGTTGGCTAAGGCTGTCTGGCTGCTTCACAAGCTCGCCTTCTCCTTCAATCCTGTCCCAAGTCATTTCCATGTTAAAAGAGAAACGGTGTTCCAGCCCACTTACATGGAAAGCATAGTTCCAGTTGAAGAACTAGCAGACATTAATGGAGGACACCTAGTGGCGTTTGCTGTTACTCCTGGTTTCAAAATTGGAGATTTCGTCACCAAGTCTCGAGTTTACCTACAGGCAAGCAAGATTAACTCTGCTGATTGAGGAGCTTTCAGGCTTTTGTAATCAGATGACATAAGAAGTCAGAGTTTCAATCGATCCAAAACTCTGATCGATTTTTGTAGGTTCTGGATTGATTCAAAATTAAACAGAAGCCCATAACATCATCCCATCACCATATATAAAACTTGGATAATGGTGAAATTATGTTCATGCCAAAAATTTCTTAAAAAATTCCTTCTACTACCAGATTAGCCTGCTCCTACTAAATGATTCACCCTAGACTTTCCAGTTATATATTGAGAGATTTACAAATGCAAATGTGGAAATGAAGACATGCCATTGTATTGTAATATTAGAGATGGAATGCAACAATATCTGATGATAGTCCAATTTACATACACTATTCTCTTGTTGTATACAGGAATGGATTTGTTCAGTAACAGACTTTTTATTGCCTTTCTAAAACGAGATTTGCATTCGGATATTTTTCATATAACACACTCGTTTCGATGGACTCTAAATATCCTATACACAAAAGGATAAAAGGTATTAATCTAAACCAATTCCTAACCTAGTATCTGCTACGATAACTTGCAACAGGTTACTGTGATGGAGTTTTCATTTTTTTTTCCCGAAGCGTTACATCAGTGCAGTGACTAAAGCATTAATATTAAACCGATGAATTTTAAGCAAAGGGAAGATGAATCTCATTATATCGGGGCCACTGGTTGTTTCACTTCTCATTGGTGCATTCCTGTAGAGTCCCAAGCATTCCCGGACAGGCTAAACTAGGAGTTGATTATTTTAAGCGTGTTTGATAACGAACTCATCTTCTATCGTGAAAATAAGTTCAATTTTCTTAGAACCTGTGGTTCTCTCGGTGGAAGCTGGAAAGTCCAGCGTTTCATTCAAAGCCTCCAATTATGATATAAAATGGTTTATGCAGAAAATCAGGGAGATTTGAGATTCTGATGTAAGACCTGCAAATGTCTTGGACTTGTTTTTCAAACTGCTGTGCTCTTGGCAGGAGGATAATTTTTTTTTTTTTTAAACTGTGTTTGATATGTGAAATATGATGTATTATCTGTATTTTTGTCAGTAGTATTTTTTTGGTTGTGAATACAAGTTTAACTTTTGATGTATAAGTTATAATGTAAAGATGATTTTTTTTTTTTTTTAAATTGTGTCGGGAAGTGTGATTTTTTTTTTAAAATTGTGTTTGTAAGTGTGATGATTTTCTTTTTTAAATTGTTTTTTTCATAATATTTAATATTTATTTTTCTTGTAAATTAAATATTATATATTATATGTGTTTTTGTTAATTTTTATTGTAAATATAAGAATAATTTTTAAGTTGAGTGTTGCAGTCTGCTTCATGATTTACAATCAGATACATAATTATTCGATTCAAAGTTGTTAGTTGAATTAATTAATTGAGAATTCTATGTATTGTTTGGAATATTGCTTGGAATCATGTGATTTGGTGTTCATCATTGGCAATTAACTCACAATATACAAGACCTTGAATTCAGAATTCATCCATTAGTGACCTAGAATTCATCCATTAGCCTCCTAGTGAACCCATAAGAGAGTAGAGCTTGATTTTAGAATTCATGAGCTGTCACTTTTGGTTTTTGGTATTATTTCCTTATTCTTTATAATTAAAGACTTTGTTCATGTAATTAATGTAATGTTGTAGATTGCATTAACACATTCACTGGTTTTATCGGGGGAGAACTAAATCTTATTTGAGGAGTCTTAATGTTCATGACTTGTGTGGATTATAAGTCTCTCAATTATAGAGCAAATCCCAACCAAACATATTATTAACGGGATTGGATTTTTCTATAAGTTATATGTATTGCTGTATAACCATAATATTAAATAAAGTTTTTCTAACATAACATCATCAAACTATGAAAGTTTATACAAAATAACTGACATGTCAAAAAACTTATTAAATATTTAAGATTCTTCTTTCCTTAACATCTTTCCAAATTTGAGATACCTTATCCCATTCCAGCATTGATAAATCAAGCCTTGTTAGTAACACTTGCATCAATCCATCTAATGTAGCTAATGAATGTCTTGATTTTCATACATCTTTGCACATGAAATTTTATAGATGCTTGAATAGGCTTTGTGTTTCCGTATAGTTTTTCATTTCTCATGAAACTCTAGTTTTACTTTCAGTTTTTTTTTTGAGTGCTAGGTTCCCCTTGAAATTGTTCAACACATTCTTTATTATACACCAATATATCTAAGTTTTCATTCAAATCAAAATTAGATTCATCTTTATTTGGTGCTGAAATTTGTGATGTAATAGACTATCCAAAGAATTTTTTGATAGAAGATTGGTTCTTTAAGAGTTGAAAGTAATTAGATATTGAATAAAAGTCATTTTGATCTAATATTGGATCTTCATTATTGGGAATGCCATAAAATCAACAAAGTTGTATACAATAATCTTAAGGAAAATCAAACTCATAATCAAAATTTTAGTAGGATCACTATCAACTATCCTACTTTTAAAAGGCTTCCATAGGAGTGATAGAATTCAAAATTTCTATATTTTGATAAGGAAAGTAAAAAGTCATACTTATAATGCTTAAATGAATGATATAGATGTATTGAGCAAATTAATTCTTTTTTTTATTATAGTTGGATTGATATTAAAAACTTCTTAATACACTTGGAGTATGCAATTTGATATATATAATTTAATAAATCAATTTGATATGTAAATTAAAAAAAAAAAAAAATTAACTAAATTTCCATGATTAAAATATCTTCCAACTTCTCTTCCATTATTTAAAGAGCATATAAAAAAACAAAATCTGAATCACATTACCAGGGGTAGAGGACAAATTCCTCCATATTATTTCCCATTATAGGAATAGAGTGTCAAATGCCAACCACCTACTTGGCAAATTAAGTGAAACCTTCCATCATGCATGAAACTCAAACACCTATTGATTGATTTTAGAGTGTCATCTACTCATTACCATTTTGCAGCATTGAAAAAATTTCAAAGGAAACTCACATCAATAGAACTACATATAGATGATGGTTCTCATACATGCCATAGCCTACCCTCCCATGGCTATATTGTTGACACTAATTTTTTTTGTCTCCCAATCCAAGAAATTTGTTGTTTAAAATGACAAACAACTCTAAAATAGTCACAACAGGAAATCATTGCAATGTGAGTCATGAGAAATAATGGCATAATAATACGGTAGAATATGAAATAGCATTGTATAGACCTTATAACATTGCAACAAGATAATGGTGATGGAATGAGACTCAAATAAGATGGTAAATATTTTACTTACCTCCACTAGATCCATACCTAGATACTCAAGCCTCTCTGCAAGGTTACTTGGCCCAATATTTTACTATATCCATTAGCTACATCACAACCACAAAAAATGTATTGAATGCAACATACTATAATGCACAATCAACATGAATGTAAGAACAATGGTTGGAATGAACAACGCAATGGTTAGATAACCTAGTTTGAGGTCAAGGGAATACCTATGAAGGATTGGAGTACATAAATATAGACCTTGGAGCCATTGGGGAACCTTTCCAACCTCCATTACTTCATTTACATTGTATTCCTATGTTACCGTTGACACCAAGTGTATTTTGCAAGGATGGAGAGTAGAGAAAATAGGTAGGGGCTATGTAGATGAAATGGCTTGTAACTTTGGAGTGCACCAAATTAAATTAATAGTGCAAGAAGGCATTGGTTGTAAAGCATGTTTACCTTAATTTTTGTGGCTTAATATTGATATAGAGTAAAGAGTTTAAATATGGAGTTGAATTTTATCAAGCAACACTGATTCACTGATATAGATTATGGAATTTAAATATGGAGTCAATTAGAAGGAAGGAGTGAGTAATATTAGTAGGTGATTACACAAGAGATGGAATCACATAGACTAAATACCAACATCAACACATCTCTTCTTAATTGATTGTTTAATATACAATCTGTTGTTTATTATATAT
>JASDQU010305687.1:42755-61740 GCA_032191745.1 Picea mariana | reverse complement strand
TTTATATATCTACGACTCTAGTTACCTTGGGGATTCGACGTTCGGGAGTGTTGCGATGAAAACTCCTCTTATCTCCTGAAGTCCCCAATCTCCCCACTCCAGGGACTAGCACCACACATCCCTGGTATATCGACGGTTGGGAAAGAACCTGAAGGATCCCTCGATCTACGGTTCTGATTTCTTCGCGGCTACGGCCTTCGAGGTTTTGGATCTCGATTTAGTTGGTGATATAGGTTCATATGACTATCCGGGGAACCGCCCGACACCGATAAACGTCACGGGAAACTGAGTCTCTCGGTTTCCTTCGATCAATATAAGAATGGTAAGGTCGGTAATACTTTGAAGTTCCGGACTTTCGGAGCTCCGAAGCCAGGAGGACATAGCTTCCTCAGGCTTAGCCTAAGGTTCTTAGATATTGATCACATGGGTCCTCTTGAACGGGTCTAGTTCACTTGTCTTCCAAATGAAGAGACCTCCCCTTTTCAAGACTTGAACTTCGCTATCCTTCCTGATTTTTATTATGAAATAGATAAGGACTTGGGCCTGAAATCTCGGTCACATAGTAAGGAGTCTAAGAGAGGTATCCTCTTCAGATGGACAGGTTCATATCGATACGATATTTCTAACTCAGTCGTATTATAGACTTATGTCCCAAGGAGCCTCAAGAACTAAGTTGGGCATACATACTATCAGTCAGAAGTGTAAGCTCACAAATAGATGAAGGCATACACATATCATAACCATTCCACACATAAACCATTTATAGATACACATATATATACATAAACTCATGCATTCATCCATTATTTCAGTTCAACGCAAAAAGTAGGAAAATACTTATCAGAACCAGATAATGTGAAGAAACTGCAGAAAGGGGTGCTCGTTTCCACCCAACCATAGGCTCAACCACTCCTAATGGATTTACCACTAGCCATCCCTGAGCTAGACCACGGTGCTCTGAGATATAATCTCTTCTTTCGGCTCAATGACAGTAGGGATAGAGGTTACTCTCCTCCTCCCGCAGGATCTTGGCAACAGTTTACACAATACCAAGAAAGGAGGACCAACCTCATTTATCGGCTTGTATCGTAACCCTTTTAGCCATTTTCCCTACGACCAGAATGTTCATTCCCTAGGTTCTTCCTTGAACTCGAGAGCTTACCCTCTCGTCTCTTCACTCTTTGCAGGTATTCTTCTACCCACCCTACCTTCCTTTCTTGCCTTTCTCAGCAAGGTTGTGTGTGGATCGAATTCCTAGTCAATGGTAAGGTCTAAAAGCCTTGCAGATGGGTGCTCTGCCCCATCCCCTCATTAAGTACTCTTGAGGAGGTCTTCCCACCTACCATCCTGATTGTAATTCCTTTCTGGGTTAGAGGGCTATTCTGGTCCTGAGCAATTAAATCTAGTAAGGTACTGGTTTGGTGGAGGTTAATGCAACCATTCATAGTCCCCTTCACCATCTCTTTCATAGCATTTGTGGTCTCTCTTAGCACATCCCCTTTCCAACAGTCATGCAACACTTATCCATTTTCTGGTAAATAACAAAATTTACATTCATTTACCTTTTATACAAAGGTCCATCCAATAAAATATTCACACATGTTGTGTTGTCCATAGTCTCTTGGCCCATATAGTTATATTTACAAACTGGGGGAAACAGGGTGTTACAATTTTCTCCCCCTTAAAGGAACATTGTCCTCGATGTTATATCTATCAACATGCTCTGTATATACAGAAGTGAACAAAAATGGATATGCATGTCTCATGGCATCCTCCATTTCCCACGTAGCCTCATTTGGGCCAACGTGTTTCCACTGCACCTTGACATGTGAAATGGTTTGATTCCTGAGCAGGGTTTCCTTCCTGTCTAGTATTCATTGAGGTTCTGGTAGGAATTCTCCCTACGGCTCCACCTAAATCACAGACTAGTCAATTATATGATTATAATCATGTACATAGTTCTTCAATAATGAAACATGGAAAATATCATGTGCCTTTACTGTGGGAGGGAGTGCTAGCCTATAGTCTATAGGTCCCACTCTATCTAAGACTTCAAAGGGTCCACAATACCAAGGGGCCATCTTGGCACAAGCTCCCATTCTCAGGGAACTCTTCCTGGGCCTAACTATGAGATAGACATGGTCTCCTGTCTTGAACTCTCTGGGAGTTCTCTTTCTGTCGGTGTAACTTTTATGTCTATCCTGAGCAATTTTCAGATTTTTCTTTACCTGAATCACTTTTTGTTCCATTTATTTCAGCATGTCAGGTCCGATTGTGATTCTATCCATTGGATTACTCCATTTGACTAGAGTCTTGCACTATCTACCATAGAGGGCTTCAAAATGGCTCATCTTTAGTAACTCTTGATAACCGTTGTTGTAGTAAAATTATACTAGTGGCACGTAGTCTTCCCACTTTTTAGGCTGATGCATTCTTAGCATGTCTTCTAATATTTGGTTTACTCTTTCTTTCTGTCCATCAGTTTGAGGGTGATAGTCTGTTCTAAACAACAATTTAGTCTCAAAACCAGCCATCAAGGATTTCCAAAATCTTGAAGTGAATTTTGTATCTATGTCAGATACAATCTCCCTAGGCATGCCATGCAGTCTGAATATCTCTTAATGAATATGTTGACAATATCTATTGCCTTGCAAATCGATTTGACAAGAACAAAGTGAGAAGACTTTCTCGATTTTTCCACCACTACCATGATGGCATCATTTTGCTTGGCCGATTTTGGTAATCTGGTGATGAAATCCATGGAGATGGTTTCTCGTTTCCATTTGGGAATTGGTATAGGTTGTAACAACCCTGCTGGGTGCCAGTGTTCTGCCTTAGCTTGCTGGCATTCTAGACACTTAGCTAAATAATCAACTATGTCCTTTTTCAATCCATGCCAATAGAATTGTTTCCTAATGGTCGTGATCATTTTCTGATAACCTGGATGACCAATATATGGTCTCTTGTGCAGTTTGTCCATTATGAACCTATTCAAGTCATCACATCTTGGAATATACAATATGTTTTTGTAAGTCAACAAGCCTTCATCGAACATCTGATAGCCTTCATACTTTATCCCTGTAGGTTCTTGCCTTAGGTATGAGGTCACGGTCTTGAAGAATGTATCTGTTTCTTGTGCATTCCCGACTCTTTCCCTGACATCCATTTCACAGCTGCTCACTACTGCCAGGTGAATCATTTTCAAATTTCTGCTAAGGGCATCAGCCACCCTATTTTCCTTTCCTTTGATGTGTTTGATTTCGAAATCAAACTCACTAAGGAGAGCCATCCACCTAACTTGTCTAGCATTGAATTTTGGTTGATCAAATAGGTGCCTCAACCCACAGTGGTCTGTCATAAGTACAAATATCCTGCCCAGGAGGTAATGCCTCCACATTTTCAAAGCATGCACTATGGTGGCCAACTCTAGATCATGGGTCACATAATTGATTTCATGCTCATTCAATTTTCTGGATTTGTAGCAAATTACATGTCCTTCTTGCATAAGGACTCCTCTGAGTCCTTCCTTGCAGGAATTTGTACACATGAGGAAGTCATTATCAGGGTTTGCAATCTTTAGCACGACTGCGTGAGTCAAAAGGTATTTCAGTGTCTGAAATCTTTCTTCACATTCTGATGTCCAAGTGAATTTAACCCCCTTTTTTGAAGGGTAGTGATTGGACAACCAATCTTGGAAAATAATTTTATGAACCTTCTTTAGTATCCTGGTAAGCCCATAAAAGATATGATATCATATACATCCTTTGGGGTAGGCCATTCCATAATAGATATGATCTTGTCAGGGTCTACTATCACTCCTTCTTTAGAAATGTTATGGCCTAAGTAATGGACTTGCTTCTGGATAAACTTAGAGTAGAGTTGATGCTCTCTTAGTACTTGAAGTACAAGTCTAAGATGTTATTCATGCTCCTTTTTTTTCTTGGAGTAGATTAGGATATCATCAATGAAAACCAATACAAATTTGTCTAGGAATTTGTTGAGTACATTATTCATCAAGCACATAAAAGTGGCGGGGGCGTTGGTTAATCCAAATGGCACCACCACAAATTCATAGTGACCATATATGGTCCTAAAGGTTATTTTGTGGATGTCTTCATCCTTGATTCAGACTTGATGGTATCCATACCTCAAGTCAATCTTTGAGAAAATGGAAGCACCCCCTAATTGGTCAAACAAGTCATTGATTCTCGGTAAGGGGTACTTGTTCTTTATGGTTGTCTTATTGAGTTGTTTATAATCTATGCATAGTCAGAGTGTGTCATCTTTATTCTTCACAAATAAGACTGGTGCTCCCCATGGAGACACACTGGACCAGATGTAGCATTTTTCCATCATTTCCTTTAGTTGTAGCTTGAGCTCAACTATCTCGGGTGTACTCATCCTATAGGGTGTCCTAGACACTGGCACTGCTCCTGGTGCAAGTGCTAAGGAGAAATCAATGTCTCTTCTTGAAGGTAGACCTGGTACCTCTTCTATAAACACATATTTATACTCTCTTAATATGGGGTGGTCTTCTAGGTTCGATTTGTCATCCTCAACAAATTCCAACACCTGTATCGCATATGCAGGACATCCCTTTCTGCAATACGTTTTCATTTGAAGGGATGATATTCGTCTCACTGGGAGATGATTCTGAATCCCTTGGAGGGTTACCTTTCTCCCTTCTTCATTTACACATTCCAAGGTTTTATGGCAACAATCCAACTTAGTTTTATAAGCAGCTAGTCAGTCCATACCAATCAACAGGTCATAATATCCCGGGGGAAGTATGTTAATTGTCGCTTGGGTGGGCAATCCATCCATGATGAATTGGAAAGATGGTATGACCTCTGCTACTTTTCTTTTGGTTCCAGTGACTAGTTGTACCAACCATGGCTTAACATGTCTAACTCATTGTAGTTTACGCTTATCAACAGTCTGAGGGGCCACATAACTCAAATTAGAACCGGGGTCAATTAAAATAGAAACTAGATGGTTGGCAATCATGCCTTCCATATCCACCACTGAAGCTTGGTGGTCGTCTTATTTATTATTCAAAGCTGCATAAATATGTGGCATGCTCCTAGCCACATCATTGATTGTGGTAGATTCTTGGATATTGTACACTCTCCTACTGTTTTGTTGTCTGTGTGGATAATCCCTCAGTAGATGTTCTTCTCCACAACCCCAAAATTTCAAGGGTTACTTATTTGGGTTATTAGTCTTTCCTGGGGTTTCTCCAAAAGGTTTATTTCCACTCTAGGAGGGGAAATTTTGTTGATATACACTTCTAGTAGGAAGGCTTATCCTAGAGTCCTTCCTATAGTTCTTAAATATTGAGGTTTTAAACCCCTTCTTATTGAATCCCGAACTACTCTTCTTCTTCCAATCCTCGCAAGGTTCTGTCTGACTCCCGAGTTGTTCATAAAAAAACCTTGCCTTCCGGTTAGTGTCTTATAAGGTCTTTGGCTCGTCAAACTCAATGTTGTTCCGGTAGGTCTGAGGTAACCCACTAATAAATCGTTGCACTTTTACCTTTTCATCCTTTATGTAGGGTACATACCTCAGTAGCTCAAGGAATTTATTGACATATTCCTCTATGATGAGTTGTCCCATGTTGAGTTCATAAAACTCCTTAGTCTTCCCATAAAAGTATTTCTCTAATAGATACTTATTCTTGAAGTGTTTCTCAAACTATTTCCATGATAAGTCCTCTTCATGGATTCCTTTCACATTCTTAAGGTCTTCCTACCAAATGGAAGCCTTTCCATTCAGGTTGAAGATGACTATTCGAGCCTTCAAGTTTTCAGAGTAGTTATGGACTCTGAGGTACTTCTTTAAACCAAGAAGCCAGGCTTATGCCTCTTCCCCTTTCTCAATATATCCATTGAAAGAGGGTGGTTTGGATTTATTGAACTCTTCAAGGTCATGACTTTTGGAATGCTTTTGCTTATTTCCTTTCCTTTGAGAATGTGAGCTAGTTTTGCTACTAGAAGATTCCTCAGAGTTGCCAGTTTCCTTTCCAGAGGACTCTCTAGCTGAGTGTCCCCTGCTTCCAGGTTGGGCCTTCCTCGAGGTACTCCTCCTAGTGTGGCCACTTATGGGACCATGTCTTCGTATATCAGGTGGACTTTGACTTCTCTTCGTATGTCATCGTTCCACATGACTGGTTTCAGGTCCATGCTGCAGCTGCCTCTGTATATTGGATAAGCTCTGCAGCAAGACTGCATTAATTTTCATTATTTTTATTTCTCCTTTATCAATCTCTTGTTGTCATCCTTGCAACTCTGTAATTCAGACATGAGGCTCCTTACAGTTTCATACAGATCTGGAGGGGTCTCCATCACCCTCCTCTCGTCAGATTCTTCGTCTCTATTGTGGGAGCCATCCCCTACTTCATGGCGCATCACCATCCTTTATGCTTGTAGTTTCTCGTGACTCACTGACTGTTTGAGTGCTGACAAAATACTTGTTGTTAGTTAACAGTCTATTAGTTCATGAACAACACATATTTCATATTTCTTAAATACACACACATAGTAGAAAACTTTCATTCCTTTCTTCAGTAAGGGTTTAACTAGACTCTTTAGGAAAGATGTAAGGTAGGGAATCATCTTTAAAATTATTTAAATATGGTTTTTGCGCAACTCGTCCATGAGCCCAAGAAGGGAAAGTGTTGTAACGATGCTCTGATACCAATTTGCAACATACCTGACCCCTGAGTGACTTTCCTAGGGATGGGGCCTCAAAATTTAGTTTTCCTTAAATGATCAAAACCTTCATTCAGGGTTTCTACCACACTCTTCTCATCCAGATTTTTCTGACCACGGTCCCCATGCTTAAAACTGAGCCCAAAACCGACAGATAAATCTCCTGAAGTTCTTCGGGCGTTCATTGGTTGAGGGCCACGTGGATCCACCTCACACGTGATATTTCCAAGTTCCTTCCTCCACGGTGGAAGACCATTCACAGTCTGATCCCATGTTTGGACTCACTCTCTTCCTCCTATGTCAGTTGTGGAGGGATTTGGTGCTTTGATGCTTCACACCTCTTTCCTATCTATGCACAAGACCGCCAGGAGTTCTGAATCTCCGAAGACCCGTAAGCACACCATGTGGCTCCGGCCTTCGGGTTGTTCGGTCTCTCTACCATACTACATCCCAAATCCTACGGAGTCCGAAAGTCTTGGACTCTCAGAGTCCTCACCACTTCACCAACTACATTGGCTAGGCGGACACATACCAAGAACTGACACGTAGGAGGGGTCAAGGTGACACGTGTCACGTCCCAATGGGCCTATAGGGTATGTGACACACATGAATCTGGGTGACACGTGGTATGTCAAGCTGGGGCCCATGTCACCCTGGGGGGGCATCATTGCACCACGTCACCTCTGGACTAACACACTTCTAACATTCCTCAGATCTCACGGTCGAGATTTGGCCACGTAGATTTATAGATCTACGACTCTGGTTACCTCATGGATTCAGCGTTTGAGAGTGTTGCAATGAAAACTCCTCTTATCCCTCGAAGTGCCCAATATTCGCACTCTAGGGACTAGTGCCACACATCCCTGGTATATCGACTGTTAGGAAAGAACCCGAAGGATCCCTCGATCTACGGTTCTGGGTTCTTCGTAGCTCCGACCTTTGGGGTTTTGGATCCTGATTTAGTTGGTGAGATAGGTTCATCTGACTATCTGAGGAACCGCCTAATGCCAATCAACTTCATGAGAAACTGAGTCTCCATTTTCCTTCGGCCAGTATAAGACTGGTAAGGTCGATCATACTCCGAAGTCCCAGACTTCCGGAGCTCCGAAGCCAGGAGGACATAGCTTCCTCAAGCTTAGCCTAAGGTTCCTAGGTATTGGTCACATGGGTCCTCTTGAATGGGTCTTGTTTTATTGTATTCCAAACAAAGAGACCTCCCCTTTTCAAGGCTTGAACTTCACTATCGTTCCTGAGCTTTATCATAAAATAGTTAAGGACTTGGGCCTGAAATCCCGGTCACATAGTAAGGAGTCTGAGAGAGGTATCCTCTTAAGAAGGACATGTTCAGATCGATACGATATCTCTAACTCACTTGTCTTACAGACTTATGTCCCAAGGATCCTCAGGAACTAAGCTGAGCATACAGACTATCAGTCAGAAGTGTAAGTTCACAAATAGATGAAGGCATACACATATCATAACCACTCCACACAGAAACCATTTATAAATACACATATATACATAAACTCATGCATTCATCCATTATTTCAGTTCAATGCATAAAGTAGGAAAATACTTATCAAAACCAGATAACGTGAAGCAATTGCAGAAAGGGGTGCTCGTTTCCACCCAGCTATAGGCTCAGTCACTCCTAATGGATTTAAAACTAGCCACCCCCGAGCTAGACCATGGTGCACTGAGATATAATCTCTTCTTCCGGCTCAGCGACAGTAGGGACAAATGTTACTATCCTCCTCCCGCGGGATCTTGGCAACGATTTACACAATACCAAGCAAGGAGGACCAACCTCGCTTATCAGCTTGTATCGTAACCCTGCTATCCATTTTCCCTACGACTAGAAAGTTCATTCCCTAGGTTCTTCCTTGAACCCGAGAGCTTAGCCTCTCGTCTGTGCACTCTTCGCAGGTCTTCCTCTACCCACCACACCTTCATTTCTTTCCTTTCTGAGCAAGGTTGCGTGTGGCTTGAATTCCCAGTCAGTGGTCAAGTCTGAAAGCCTTATAGATGGATGGTCTACCCCATCCCCTCATTAACTCTTGAGGAGGTCTTCCCACCTCTTAGCTTGACTGTAATTCATTTCTAGGTCAAAGGGATGTTCTGGTCCTGAGCAATTAAAACCATTAAGGTATTGGTTTGGTGGAGGTTAACGCAACCATTCCTGGTCCCCTTCACCATCTCTTTCATAGCATTCATGGTCTCTCTTAGCACATCCCCTTTGCAGCAATCATGCAACACTTATCCATTTTCTAGTAAATAACATAATTTACATTCATTGAAATTTTATACAAAGGTCCATCCGATAAAATATTCACACATATTGTGTTTTCCATAGTCTGTTGGCCCATATAGTTATATTTACAAACTGGGGGAAATAGGGTGTTACACAAAAACTAAAACGACAATGAAAATGATGACAATGATGATGATGAGGAGGAGGACGACAATTTTGATTATGACAATAATTATGACAATAGCAATGATGGTGATGATGAGAATGACGATGATGATGGCAATGATGATGAAAATGATGATGACAATGACGATGAAAATGATGATGATGATGATGACAATGAAAATGATGATGATGATGAGGAGGAGGAGTAGGATGATGACAATGTTGATTATGGTGATGAAAACAACGACGACGATGACGACGATGACGATGATGATGATGATGATGATGATGAGGATGATGAGAATGACAATGATGAAGATGACTATGATGGAAATGAAAATGAAAATGACGATGACGACGATGATATGATGGTGATCATGAAAATGGAAATGACAATAATGATGATGATGATATGATGATCATGGCAATGGAAATGTCAATGATGATGACAATGATGATGACAATGATGATGACTATGATGATGATGATGATGATGATGATGACGATGACAATGAAAATGATGACGATGATGATTATGAGGAGGAGGAGGAGGATGATAACAATGTTGATTATGGTGATGACAATGATGACTATGATGACAATGATGACGATGATGATTATGAGGAGGAGGAGGAGGAGGATGATGATAACAATGTTGATTATGGTGATGAAAATGATGACTATGATGACAATGATGACGATGATGATTATGAGGGGGAGGATGATGATGATAACAATGTTGATTATGGTGATGACAATGATGACAATGCTTATGAAAAAAATGATAATGATGACGACGACGATGATGAGGAGGAGGAGGATGAAAATTTTGATTATGATCATGATCATGAAAATGGAAATGACGATGATGATGATCATGAATATCATCAAAGTTGTCCTCATTGATATGATCAAAGATTCCATGTATCAATATATTTGTCCCATCATCCTCAAGTGTATTATTGGTGCCATCTTCTCCCATAGGATTAAATTGAGATTCAATATCCATACCATTTTATTCATCTTGTACAATAGTATTTCTAGTATTACTAGGCACATTATTTGACACCACATACCTAGGGGGATTTGTTTTTATAATTACAAACAATCAATAAAATTAGTGTATATACCAAATATTAAAATGAAAGACGACGACGATGACGATGATCATGATCATGATGTTGTTGTTGTTGATGATGATGATGGAGAGAGAAAAAGGTGATGATGATGATGATGATGATTATGACCATGCTGATGATGATGGTAATGATGACAATGATGACAATGGAAATGATGATGATGATGGCGATGATGATGAAGATGACGATGATGATGATGACAATGATGATGATGATTATGATGACAATGGTGATGAAAATGATGATGACGATGGTGACAATGATGATGATGATGACGATTGTGACAATCATGATGACAACGATGATGATGATGATGATGATGGCGACTGCGACAATCACGATGACGACGACGATGATGACCATGGCGATGATGATGATGATGATGATAATGATGATGATGATGATGATGACAATGGTGATGATGATGAAGACGACGATGATGATGATGATGACCATGACGATGATGATGACCATGATGATGATGATGATGATGACTGCGACAATCATCATTTCTGCAATATCATTGATGATATTCTTCTTCATCCAAGTCTACATCTGTATCATCTGGTTCAGAATCAACATTGAAAGCATTGGTCATATCAACATCATGATCAAATTCATTTTCAATAATATCATCGTCAAGAACATTGGCATCTACATCTGGCTCAGCTTATTCAACTTCTTCATCTGACAGTACATCTACCTCATGCTCCTTTGCATCTTCTTCTTCTTCAATATCATCTTCTTCTGGTACATTATACTTTATAGGCCTTCCTCTTGGATCATATATAACAACGTACGACCAACCTATTTTACCTAGAACCTATGAATAAAATACTTACTCACATTGGCTTGGAAGAACATAAGTTTCTGTACCTGACTCAAATGCACTTGTATTAACCATGGTAAATCCATTGGCATGCTCAATAAAAGTTCTATCTAGATCACATTCATTCATCTATAACATGTACCATTTGACCTCGAACATAACTAACCTGAAGGATTTCAAGTCACACTCGATTATATCATCCAAATACTCATAGTATCTATTTTTTGATATTGTTGGATGCATGCCACTTCTTGAGGAAACATTAGTGACTTGAAATATTGCAGTTATTCCACAATCAAAGATTTTCTTCTTGTCATCCAACTTTTTGATGAAAAATTTATGACCATTGCACCACATAGCCAAGTGTGGTGTGTCAATTGCAATATGCCCGACATGTTAAACATGCATTATGAATAAATAAACATATTTAGACTTAGAAAAAATTATATAAAAACACACCCCATAGATCAATATRTTGGAAAAAAACTAAAACATGATGAGGGTGAATAATATGCTTGCATGTTTATCTTTTAAACCATATGCTAAATCAATTTCCCTCTAAGTAAGATTGGCATCTTGATTACGATAAGGTTCTTTAATCAAAGTAGCCAACCCTTCCCATGATAACCTACCATTACAATGTATACATCGATCTATCCATACCTTCATCCAATCAAGATTGTTTGCAATGTATAAATGTAGTGCATCCATTTCTCGACCAACTGTATGAAAAAATAATAAAAATTACTAATTAGAATAAATATTAATAATTGATCATGGAAGCTAAATAAAACTTAAATAATTACAATATATAAATAAATCAGTATTAATGCAAAGTATTATAGATCTCTAGCATCTAATTACCTTTCACTTTCCTCATTCTACCTTTCCCAACTAGGACCTCTTAGAAATAAAGAGATGTGCTTGCTTTTCCATAGAAAATATAACAATATTGTCACCCAACCATAGGCACAAAGGCCACCCCCCAACACCTTAACCTTGACAGACAAAATAATTTTGGTAGGATACCAATAGCCACCCAAGGCTAGCACACCTCTCCCCAAGGGTAGTGCACCAAGAAAGAATAACCAGAAACCAAGAAGAATTTCCAAACCATAACCAAGAGAAAGTCAAAACCATAACTAAGAGAAAGTCCAAACCATAAGCCAAAATCCTAGTTGCAGCAGCTGCACTCCCTCTCCAAACTTTCGCACCACTAGTCCTTATGTAGTTGTGAGAGTGAGAGTGACAAATGAACTCTAGCGCCCTCTATTTATATTACTCTATCTCACTTGACTGGGCTAACTTCTCTTTCTAGAGGCTAATAACTCAATATTAAATATTCTCTTGAGCCAAATTGTCTCTTAGGGTTATTATCCAATGTTTTAGGGTTTCTTTTGCTTCCTGGAATATTTTGGTCTTATCAAAGGTTAAACATGGAGGTTAATACCTCCCACACCTACCATAATATCAACATGACCTCCCCTTCAAATTTGTTAATGGAATTGACATCCAAAATCTAAGGCACCTTCATGATTTTTGCTACTAATTTAGGAATATACTTACTAATATACACCAAATATTGATATACCATATATCCCTCCACCATAGAGCACTCAGAACGTTCTATTTGTCTAACGAAATCCTTCAATGACTTCAAGTGCCTCTCCACCATCCACATTGACCTTGTGTGTACAAGTCCACACATTTCAATCTCTTCAACTTGGTGCATGAGGTAGTGTTTTTATGCATTGAAATATGTCGGGGGTAGATACTCTTGCATTTCGCACATTAGCCATGGAATTTCTCTCCTCCAATATGTTATATCTTCTTTATGGATTTCTTTAAATGAAAACCCCCTACACATGATATAACAAATCAAATCATAGGTTTCAACAACAACGTATATACATTGAAAGTAAAAAAGATGTCGACAAGTTGAGCAACAAATATTTTGCATATAAATCATTAATATTTACCTCATGTATTTTCCAAGATCATATATAACTTGTTTTACATTGTTTTCAAAACTGTCGAGGAGAGACAGAGGTAGAACATACTGTAACAACAAAGGGATCACTAATTTTTTTGAAAAGAAAACCAAATTATAATACTAAAAAATCATATATTTACCAATATAGAAATCTACCAGGATAATTAACTTAATGAAGGTATTCCAGTGATAAGTTTTCACCCCACCAAATTTAGCTTTCTTTGTTAAGATATTCTTTATGTTTGAAGCAAATCCCGTGGGAAATTTAATTTTTCGAATGCCCTCTTTTACAACATTTCTTTATTGCTTTTTAAATAACAATGGAAGACTATTTCAATGTCCATTGCTATTTGAATAAATCACATTTTGAAATGCATGATTGGCTTCCTAAATGTCAGTACAAATTTTGACAATTTTTTCTTTGTAACTCCTTCCATCTATGATTCTCCACAATGTTTATGTTACATTCTTCATGATATGCATTGTATCAAAAAAATGAGATATTTGTAGGTGCTCATAGTGGGCAAACCTATTGAATTGTATAGGGTAGCTTTTCATTCCTCGTGGAATCCCATTAACGCCTTGACGACATTTATGAAAAATAATTAATGAGATTACAACAATAATTGTTAGATACAATAAACAAAATTCAATACAAAATAAAATTGTAAAACATTAATATATATGACACATAGACTAAATGCTTACCATGACGATTTCTATTATATTCCAACTTCCATAGGTGAGGTGTCATTCTTCGTGGTTTTATTCTAGTCTCTTCTTTCAAATTGAAAATATGTTTTTATGTAGTTTGATGCCTATGGTTCTTAGAGAGGAAGTGTCTATACTCATCAAATACCTCCTTTCCTAGACTTGTTGAATGGCGCGAATTCATCCTAGGACCACAAACTGGACATAGAAATTTACCCTTTGTTTGAAGACCTGCAAGATATGGATTAATGCCAATATTATTTATATAACAAGGAATTAATATTTAAGAAGCCTACATCATATTTTCATAAAATTATGTACTGTACAACAGTATGTTACATACCAAAAAAATGTGTTAGCCCTGGGGCATCATGAATTATTCATGTTCCATGGAATTGAAATTTATTTTTCCCTATTGTTCTAGAGATGCCATACATAGTGATGTCAACCCATAACTTTAGTATCTCACCGACAAGAGGCTCAATATATACATTCATATATTTCACTTGGTACTTACCTAATTGGGTGAAAGTGCACATAATTACTACCTTGTATATATATAAGTAATTATGCAACGAATAAGACAAACAAAGTGCAACGTTCATACCAATTTTGTAAACAAATACCTAGAACAATCATTTCCAACACCGTGTTCTCCCTCTTTATAGACATCCAAGGAGGAAGGGTATTGTTTATAACAAAAATAGGCCACACTAAGTTAATAGACCGGAACTCACCAAATGGATTGACACTGTCAGTTGCCAATGAAAGCCTAACATTACGAGGTTCTTCTTTAAAAATTGGCCATCTTTCTTCGATGTTCCTAAATGCATAACCATCTGCAGGAATTTGAAGAAAACCATCTTCAATTATGTGTCATGCATGGTAATCCATAAAATGTGCAATGCTTTGGCACCTGAACAATCATTGCAAACATGGAATTATCAAAATATGACGAAGAACCATGTGAGGCACCTTTTTGTTACTTGATCGGTTTGATATATACTGATTTGACATTGTGGGCATTTCATTTCCGATGCATATTGTCCATAATATATAATATGATCATTTGGACATGCATCAATAACCTGATACTCCATTCCAATATCTTTCATAATGGCAAAAAACTCTCAGTATGTGCGAGGAAATTACTTGACGGTGGTAAGAAAAAATCACCTAACAATCTATAAGACAAAAAGAAATTAGTTAATGTAAATGATAGTAATAAAAAATATTGCACCCTTAATTTACACATTCATTGACACTAAAAATAGAGAAAAATAAAGTCGACCTTTATGTATAATATGTGAAAAATTATATTACGTACCTTAGGATCTATGTGAGACAAGTGCTTGACAAACCATTCAATACCTTCAAGTTCACCAACAAAATTATAGCAAAGAGAATATTTGTTCTTAAGCCTTCATAAAGGGGTTGTTCTTCCTTCTCAAGTAGAGGTACATCATGAATATCGTCAAATTTTTCCTCATCGATAGGAACAAATATGTTCTAGATCAATCTATTTGTCCCAACATTCGTCTCAACAATATTATTGGTGTCATCTTCTTCCATCGGATTGACTTAATCTTCAATATCCATACCATCTTCCACATATTGTACAATAGTATTTCCACTACTACTTGGAAGATATTTATCCAACGACATACACCTAGGAGGATTTATCTTTACAATTACAAACAATCAATAACATTAGTGTATAAAACAAATATTAAAACGAAAGAAAAATTTATAAATACAATCAATACAAAGACATATATAATGACTAACTTACAATGGGACGATATGTATGCCCCCCTTCACAATGTTTTTCAACTGTTTTCCTTACAAGTCTTGTTCTTTTCAAGCTCATGCATTGTTTGCAAGGGAAATAACATTTCCCATCATTGACATGTGCCTCCAATGCATCCCTTAACCTAACACTCGTCCTTTCACTCTCTTCAGGTGTTGGCATTGTGATTTCCTATGTTTAAAACAAAATCCACTGAAGAAATATAAGTACAATATACAAATATATTCTTACGGTACAAATGTCATCGAATTATATCGACCCCATATGTACTAGAGAATTAATCCATTTTCGTCATAGATTTATTAAAGGTTTATAACATTAGTCAACAATTAATCAACAAATCAAAACCATACATTTTTACCACATAAGTTCCAAAGCTTGACTATAAGCAAGTAATAAAATCAAACAATAAAAGAGAACTATACCAAGACAAATTGTATAGTAATTAAATGCAATTGAGTAGACATGTGCATACCTATTTCCTAGGCAACAATTTGTGTCCCCAAATGAAAGAGGGTCTAAGGGTTAGGGATCCAATCTGGGTATTTAAAAAAGAGACAAAGTAATATTATAAATTTGTAACCTTCAAAATTTAAAATCCAAGCTATGCAGATCAAGAATTGGATTTGAGGCAAGTAGCACATAAAAAAAGACTAATAAATCATGCAAAAAAAATGAGCATAAAAATATTTTATAACCGTCGCAACTACAACAAAATAGTCGAAAACACTCACTGTCGTCGATCTTCCGACGAGCATTGGCTATGTCAAAGTTAACCAAGTCAATGACTGTTAAACCATTTTCAATTGGCAGTTGGCATTCTCTATGTTTGTCGATAGATAGATGAACTATCATCGAAAGATCGACATATATAAAAGTTCGTTGGAAGTACGACATTCATCAGGGCACCCAGAAAAAAATGATTAAAATTTTAATATCGTGTCATAATTTGTGACGATATCATTAATTTTATACTTATCGTCAGAAGTTTTTGTTGAATTTTGATCCCATATGTAGTAGTGAAATCATAGCTCCAGATTAATAATGTTGAGTGTACATGTAGGTTTAAGAGGTGATAATTACAAGTTTTATTTAACTCCATTCACATGATTTTCTAAGGCACGATCTCATATTTTTTCACACACACACACACACACACTCAACTGCTACTTCTCTTCCTTCCCTATACATAGTGTACCACACCTACATAATTAGGCATCCAAGCAAGGGTTTTGCTAATGCTGAAATTTGATATATCATTTCTCATCGACCCAAAATGCACGATGATATAAACTTTTGGATGTCCTTCAATTTACGTTCATACAAATTTTACAGAATGTCAAGTGTGTAATTTTTTTTAAATAAGAGATTAAACATTGGCACTAACATCTTTTGTATATAATCAACATTGTTAGAATCATCATTGCAATGTCTTGTTAGATTGTTAGATCTAGTTTGATTGAAATGTAAGAACACATAAGTGTGAGCCATAGACACAAACTGCATAGAGAAATGACTCTTTTTTATTTCATGTCTCATGAACTAGACATAGTGAATACTTCATTGATCATGATCATCGAGATCCCAAAATCATATATGGGACAACCAAACCAAAAATTTCATTTGATATTTTATATTCTTAACGCTGATTTTCTAAATAGTTTGAATATAAAATGTTCAAAAATAACGAAATTACAGTGAGAAAAAAAAATTAAATCACTTACATCTTTGGATCCATCTTATTCCAGTATTTTCACCCATAGAATACACTTATCCAATTTTCACCCATAGTAAACACTCATCCATCGATATGTGTATTTATATCTATCTATCTACACACATAGATCCTTATTTTTTTTACATGGAAAAATTATTTAGGGAAACCCTCCACAGGCTTCTTCACATTATATGAATGACACTCGGTGTAAATATTGTTGGTGGACAACATGTATGCTTAACCTTGAGGAACCTAAGCGGATTTGACCTTTGTGACCTCCTTGATCATTACAACTTCAACATGGAAAATCAAACCAACTCTCTCTCTCTCTCTCTCTCTCTCTCTCTCCACACATTACATGATTCTATTGATTATAAGGTAGAACCTTAAATGCAAATTATCCCTCTAAAGAGAAAATGATGGGTAGTTTTCTATCTTACTCATAAAATTTATAGGTTGGATAATTTGCTCCACATCAACATTGAAGTGCCCTATTTAAAACCATTTATAGAAAATGCTCAAAATGCACAAAAACATTAGAATTTCAACATTGGGGTTCATCATTTACATGTCAAAACAATCATCATCGATTAGTATAACTCAAAATATTAATAGAATTACAATTATTAACTATTCATACATTTTTAATGTGATGAAATGGGTCATACCAATTCTTCTATATATAACACATGAATATCAAAACTAGTCAATTCCAAGCATAAAGTAGCATGTAAAAACCTATAAGTGATGTTAGTTTCAAAGTAAGGGAGCTACGTATAACCCATTGAATTCCTCCCACTATAAAAAGGTAAACTATTGGTTCACAAAGACAATCATATTGAGGTAAATAGCACACAAACAACTAAAGCACATAATGGGCTCATAAAGTCACAAAGACAATCTTAGCACTAGAGTGAGGAAGGATGGTATCACTCCCCAAAGCCAACTTTCATATGGACTAAGCTATAATACTTCATAAACCACCAAGGTTTCCACATCAACTCCAACTTTCATATTAGCAACCAAGGAGAAACCTACCCTCTCTCATGACCAAGACTTTTAACTTTCACAAGTTAACGCGGGGTTATAAGGGTTGATGCTACAATGCTTCATAAATCACCAATGCCTTACAATGGTTGTAAATGTATGCTGATTACACATTCTCTCTACTATGAAGATGGGAAATTGAACTCTAAAGATCTTTAACCAAAAATCTAAACCAAAAAAATATGGAAGAATACCACAAATCTAAACCAAAGAAAATATGAAAGTATGCAGAAAATAAAAGTAAAACAAAATTGATATATTACAATAAGCTCATTAATTTCAAGTTAGAAGCACTGAACTCTCTTTTTACTATAACTAATTCAAAGCATACAATAAATATTGAAATAATTCTTATGTACTTAATAGTGAAATAGGGTAATGTACACTACCTAAAACACTTTAACACAAAAAATACTTCAAAATTTATGTGATATAATTTAAAAGATAATCATTAATTTATTTTGGAATTCCAATTTATACAAACATTAAATTTAATTTTCATAAAATGTGTAATAACATCAATTTCCTTTACTTATCACTCCATAAAAATTTAAAAATATCTATATAATTTTTATTTCCAAGTTATAGCCTTTACTTATCACTCCATAAAAAT